>JZKD02S2370342.1:229736-286181 GCA_000966675.3 Picea glauca
CCCTTATCCTTTTATTATTTCTTTTGAAATGTCATTTACAATAACAAAACAAGAAATGAAAATGAATATGGGAAGATGGTGGGCTTGTAAGAAGCGAAAAATGATATAATGAACGGGAAACGAAATGGATATTGTTCCATCAAATAACATTTTTTCTTAAAATAACATACCCTTAATTTCCAAAAAGAACATTTTAAACTGTAGGAAATATAAAAATTAAAAACACGGTAACTTCCATATCAAACCCAAAGCAAAGCTCCAGAACTATCAAAATCAACCAGTTAATTTCTATCCTTTCTTCCTTCATGTTTGACCGAACAACAACACAACTTATATACATATTGTTCATAATTCCAACTATCAACAATCACACACAGAGCGTTTTAGAGGAGACATGAGGAGGTCGAGAAAAAGGACATGCCATTGAACTTAACCATTTACATCAACTGATTTAAATTGATACACAATGGACTAGATTCAAGACCCTTTATTCAATTAGCTGGTCGCTTTTCCATTTTCTATAAAATCAAATGACTCAAGCCCAAAACAACTATAACCAATTTCAGTCCACTGTAGAATTTTTTTTTTTCATTTACAGAGTTATTTTCATATGATAGGTTATCAACAAAATCATTCCGTTAATTAAAATATACCACACCCAACGAGCAATGGAGTGTAATATAGGCCAACAAATACTCAACATATGAGGTTGGTATCAACTTCCAGTATTTTCTATGTGACAGGTCGGGTTTGAAACCTTGGTATTCTTTTCGGTTAATCACTATACAACCTTCAAAATGGCCAAAACGCCCGCAGGTAGTCAACCAATGAACCAAGCAACACATCTCTCTACTATCGGGTAGACATATAAAAATTTCAGAACCCAAGTGTAGTTTACAACAATCACGACAAGGGAGAACAATGTTTAAATATCCAAGTGGGTGAGACAACTCAACAGCGGGGTTTGTAACATGAAATAAAAAACCTCCAATAACTTTACAACAAGGGTAGACATAGTCCCTTCCAAGGTGGTCAGGAGGTAAAACCCAATTTTGCAATCATTCAAACTGTGGAATGGCATCACGACAGGGCTACAAATTTCTCGTGAATGGAGTAGGAGGTAATATTAACCATAAAAAGAACCCAGAACATGTCTATCACTTTTGTTTACCATAAAAACCCTCCATAATTCTATCTCAGGACGTGGGTGATAACAAACAAAAATTTCCATAACTCTATCAACAACAAGGAGCAATAATAACCAGTCATCCACCACGATGTAACCATAACTGAAAACTTTCAACATGAAGGAGAATTAAAAAAAATTCCAATTTGCAATATTTGAAACGCCAACCAATATCATTTTCATAGACATAATACACATCCAACCACCATATCTTTCAGAAAGCAAGCACTTTGCATATGAATTATAAGAGCCAACACAGAGATTCTATCTAGAGCGAGGCTAGAATGAAGAATGGAAGGGAGAGAGTCACCATACCTTTGAGGAAAGCATTGAAAAGAACCAAAGACCACCACTATTCTCCAACGGCTGAGCAAAACAAAGGTAAACTAACTAGAGAAACCAAATGTGCGACAAGGTGAGGGTGGTGAGCTCGAGGTGGGGGTAAGAATTATGTGCAGTAAATGCACGTCACTTCTCCACCCACTCATTAATTTTCATCACGCATAGCTAGGGTGTAATACATACAAAAATTCGTCATTTTCATTAATCAACCATATTCAAAAATCAACATGTCACTTCCACTTCGCAAGATTGAAACGAAAACCCTCTTATCCATAGTTTGTATACCAGCATCAATTATATAATATGTCTCATATTTCTAACAAGTTCCACTTTGCAAGGATTATTTGACCTCGAACAATTGCATAAACCATAACTATTGTCCACATAATATAACCAATACCATGAATGTAATATACCATGAATGCAACATGTTATAACCAAAGTGAGTGTGAGTTGAAATGTGAATTTTAACCGTATGCCAAAGCATATGTATAACAATTATAACCCAGTGCTTGTCACTTTCTTTTGACTTTTAAATTACCATCCCTTATCGTCATTGATTGCATGCGAGAATTTATTTGAATTCTTGTGTTTCTCAACTGTAATATGCTTCATAAAGTTGTCATGAGTGCAATTCATAGAAGTGTTTCTTTTTTACCATGATATACAAGGGAGTCCCACCTATATAGTATATTATTAAGTATATGTATATAAATAAATAGGCATTGCAACCCATTTACAGGCAAGGGTATTATTTTGTGATTTTGGGCATCAACACGACTGACTTGATCTCATTGTTGACGGCAGTTAGTATGAATGCAGAACAGAATGTCAGGTGGACTATACCTTTCGACTTGTTTTCTTATTATTTCTGACCTTCTTACCACTAGATTTTGTTGTTCCACATTTTCCTAAGATTTAGTCGACTCATCTGAATTATCTTCTTAATTTCTCAGTTCAAACTGCACCGTCTCAGGATTATTCTCATTTTGAGCAACTTCTTCAGGCTCAGACTTACCTCTGAATTATCTGAAGGCCACATCTCAATTGTTCATTGTTATCCTTAATGTAGGATCCCAGAGCTTATAGCCTTTCATTCCTTATTTATATTCAATGAAAATACATTTGAATGCCTTCTTATCCATCTTGCTCCTCTTTTCTTTGGGAACATATACAAATGCATCATAGCCAAATACTTTGATATGTGAAACTGAAGGATTATTACCCAACCATATCTAATGTGGATTCCTATCGACTAGCACCGAAGAAGGAGACATATTCACCAGATATATTGCAGTGTCAACTACCTCCACCCAGAATTCTTGTGCGAGCCCAGCACCAATGAGCATCCTCCTTTCCTTATCCATCAATGTTTTTTTCATTCTCTCGGCAACTCCATTTTTATATGGGCTATATGGTGTGATATTTTGGTGTGCTATGCCACACTGCTTACATAACTGATCAAATTCTTTTCTACATAATTCACCTCCATTTTCGGTTCTCAGCACCTCAATCTTCTTATATGTCTAGTTTTCTACAAGAGATTTAAAATCTTTAAATTTATCAAAAACATTTGATTTCTTCCTTAGGAAATGTATCCATGTCTTCCTGGAAAAATAATTTATGAAGGAGACAAAATATAGGATCCACCGAGTGAAGGCATTGTAACCGGGCCAAACACATCACTATGAACTAGTTCTAAAATCCCATTTTCCCTTGTCACTCGAGATGGGAACCTCACCCGACTTTGTTTTCCATATATGAAATGTTTACAAAATTCGACCTCTAAACCACATTCAGGAAACCCTTCAACCATACCTTTGTTTTTCATAGCTCGAAGTCCTTTTTCTCCGATGTGTCCCATCCTCTCATGAAATAGCATGGTCGGGTCGATTTTATCATGTCTTATCGAGTCAGTTTGTGCCAACTCAGCCCAAGTCGGGTTGAGTTGAGTCAAATTTGAGTTGACTTTAGGAGCAACGATGTTGTTGCATCCAGTTGAGTCGGCATTCCCTAATAACATGTATAGGGTTCCAATCCAAACTCCTTTCATTAATACCATCGCACCTCTGACCATCTTGCATGAATCCTTTTGAAACAGAGTGTGTACCCCATCATCACTCATATTATTGACAAATATCAAATTTATTTCCAAAATTGGAATGTGTAGAAAACCTGGAAGGGTTCTTTTCCTCCCATCCTGCAATATCAGTCGAACTCTTCCTCATCCAATAATTTTGGTTGTCAATTCGTCCCCAAGAACACATCACCTCCATCATATCATTCATACTTGCAGAACCATTCTCTATGTGGTGTCATATGTGCAATGGGGAAAAATCCCCCTAATTCGGGTCTAGTGACTAGGCAGAGAAAGGACACCTTAAAAGAAAAAATTACTCCTATTTTACCCAAATCTAACAATACCTAATGTCAATTAAGGAAAGGTAGAGAATATCGAGGTATGCACCGTAAGTCCATTTTTTTGTAGTAGATCCTTTCCTCTTGTTGTTCACTCCCGAAGTGAAGGCCTCCTCCCAATGTTGGCCTGAAAAAACTCCAAAGAACAATATACAACAACATATGCATAATCATCAAGATCATTTAAAGGCCTAAATATTCATGAAAGAAGTTTAGAAATACACGCATGAAGACACATAGATTTGAAACAAGAAAATTCTCTTTTATTGAAAACAATATGATAAGATACAACCTTAATCTTGCCGACACTGCTCCACGAACCTCATCTGGGTTCCTCTAATTATACTCCAAGTGCACCAATCCCAAAGTGATATCCTCACAACCAACATGCCAATAGAAGGAAATGGATGGATTGCATAAGGAGGATGAATGATTGGGAATGTTGAGGATGAAAAATTACAACAAGATGCAAAGGCTTGGATTGAGAAAGGGAGAAATTTTGGTAGAGTTCTCTTGCTTCTTCTTTCATATGTTCAAATGACCCCCCCTAGGGCCCTTTTTGTATGGAGACATTATGGTTATTTGGTTTTCAAAAGGGATACAAGAGGGAAAATGATTGTCCAACCCAAAATCGCCCCTAAACTTTGCCGAAAAGTGCGGAATTTTATATTTTTTTCAACTTTGGAGAGTACATGTGGGTTGTTAGGCATTCAGGTCGCGTATGTACACGCGCTGCAAGTGTATCAGGGTGTGTACACCATACAAAAATATGTTTTTTAAGAGGAACCTCACCAAAAGTGGTGGGAAAATGTGTAAATGAGTAGTCCAATGTCAAAAATGCATGGTAGTGGAATTTTGCACTATAACAGATGCCCCCTAATGTGTGAAGTTGGAAGAGAAACTGATGGATGAAATAAATTGCAACATCTTTGAGAATTGGGAAGGCACAGATTCGAGTGATCCCAGACGAGTATTCGTGAGCATGTCATCTGCAAAAGAATAATAATAATCATTGAGGCGGGCATACCCATGCTCAGGAAAAACTAAACATGGCTTCCAATCAAGTACATTGCAGATACATGTCATATTATATAGTAATAATGGATACATGAATAATATGTATGCCAATAAAGATCATAGCCACGAATAATACACAACAGATCTACATCTCAAAATCATCAAAATATATACAAATACAATGTAGTATGAATATTCAGGAAGCATCAATGCCTCTAGCTGGAGATGATAGCTTCATGACTCAAGCAATATATTCAAGATATTCAAAACTCAGGTAGGAGTATAATAGTAGTGTAAGACTCACTATCCTGAGGTCTTCAACAAGCTGTCATGAAGATGCTGGAGGATTTTGAAGATCAGGCATGAAACTTCATTGATTCTAAATGTGAACTTGACAGGACTCTCGGGATGGCCATCTCATGAAGGTCAAGAGACTTATTGCAAAATGGTCGATGTAGGTTGTAAGACTTCCCCTTGTACAAGAGAACAACATATGAAAAGACTCAGGAAACATGTTATTGGCATAAGTCTGTGGCACAAGAGGCACCACAAACTCTCCATGTGTTTGGAAGAGTAACCAAATGGAGGAGGACGTTGCTCTATGTAACAAGAAAAACTTACTAAGGTCATACTAAATCCCAATGCTTGCTGAAGGATGTTATTTGTCCAAGGGTGATGAGATTGCTTCCAGTAAAAGAGAATGTTACCCGTCCCCTCTTTTTCAGAATATTTTATTTTTTTGTCTTTTTCATATATTTAAGAATCTTGAAAATAATAAGAGAGCACTACATTACAAAGGAGGAACAAGTGTTGTGGGAAATAAAACTAGTTCCAAGTGCATGGAACATACAAATTCTCTTTGCAAGGAGACATGTGCAGGATAAGGACACTTGGGAAAATTCCTCTATGGGTCAGGGTGTGATATCGTAAAGAAAAAAATGATACAAGGATTGCATCTAAATAATGCTATAAAGGTTCATCATTAGCGAGATGGAGTCGGCATTAGGCCAAAGACACAAGAGTGCAATGCAGTGACAATTTGACACAAAGAATAAGGAAGATTTGTCAATGTAATTTTTTACGATCCCAAAGAAGGTAAGATCGATAGTTTTTCACTTTTAGAGATTCTAAAAAACAAAAAAGAAGACTCCAAAGTGTTATATTTTGTACATTTAAATCCCAAAGCCCGAAAAAGGATAAAATAATACTTGGGAACACTCTCTCGGCGAGACATGTCTCCCAGGGTGCACCTTTTTCCTATGTTGAGTCTCTGAGGTCCAGAAAAGGTTTAAACTTATACGAAGGAGAACTATAGTTCCTTTTTAGTAATTTAAGTTCCCCAGGCCCAAAAAATGGATAAAATAATACCTGGGAAAACTCACCCAACAAGATGTATCCCCTAAGGTATTCCTTTTCCTATTCAATCTATTGGCTGGAAAAATGGGTAAACTTGGAACAAATAGATGTTCTTTCTGGACCCATTAACTAGTGTGAAAGAAACAAGGTCACTTAGCGATATTTTCTTGTTTAGGGAGTATGAAAAGGGATTAAAGAAGACTCCAAGGTTTTTTTTTTTGTAAATAATCTCCTGTTATAGCAAGATTTGTCTCACCATTGCAATATTGCACAAAGGGCCTTCTTCCATTTCCCTATGTAGACTTGTCATCCCTTTTTGATGAATCCAGAGCTAAAAATACATATTTTTCCACATATATGTGCCCTGACTACTATACAGCATGCGTATACATAGGTTGCTCCACTACAACCCACGTACATTAGGATTTGTGCCAAAAAATCCAAAAATGGAGTCGGGTTTCCATGTCACGATAGGATATCTCTTATCCTTGGCCTTCCAAATACTGGAAACGTTTCGACTCAGCCCTTCAATTCCATTTGAAGGCTATAAATGGGCCAATTCTGAGCTATGGAAAAGAGGAGAAAGAATTCAACTTTGAGAGCAAAGTTACTCTGGAGAAATTACTTCATATTGATTCTGCATCCCTTTGTCCCTCAAGTCTAAACACAGTGTTCATCCCCCAAGCTCTTCCCTTATTGTCGAGAGAGCCTCATTGTCTCCCTTCTATGAGCTTGCCTTTGGTGGAGGATTGAAGTGGTTGAGGCCCAGTTGGAAGGAACTTGGTTTCTTGGTTTCGAATCGTGCCGACACAGAAGTCTGTAATGTTATCACTTATGTTGATCATTTATTAATAGAAATACTCCTTTCCCATCCTATTGGTATCATGCAAATATATGATTACTATCCATGGGCATGTTTGTTATGTTTATTAATGGATTATGCTATCTAATGTGCTAACCTTCTATATTATCACTATATGCTTTCTATGCTTGTTTGTTGAGAACTTGTTGCAGTTATAAAGATTTGGGTCAAAGTGCTCAACGATGGACATCTTCAAACATTGGAATGAGGTAGGCCTCCTTCTTATCTCGCTTGCACATTGGTTTATATAGCATATGTTGGAATTGAGTAGATTTTTGTAGTCATACCTATCTGTTGTGGTTTACCCTGGCCATAGAGAGTTTTTCTCCTCGTAACAGAATTGGCGACTCCACTGGGGAGAGATCTTCTTTCTAAGGGTTGGAGTACTTTTTATCCTTGCATTTCTCTCTTTCCTTTTTGTTTCTTGTCGTATCATTGCTTGACAGATTTTGTTCACTCTGGGTCTGAGTTTTCAGCCTTTTTCCCTTGCTTGGCCTTATTTTAAAGTATATAATCCCCTTTTTCCTTGACAGTCATGTACACACGCATCTTGTCTCACTGCACGCTACGTATATACGCTCTGTTTCCCTGAACAATCACATACACCTTATTTTCTTTCTTGTGTGCTTGGTTTGGTGATTGTTGGGTGGGATTTGATGATTGTTGAGCCTTCTTAGGTCTCTGTAGTGCCTGTTAAGCTTCTCTGGGTTGATAGGAAACCTGTTTGAAGTTGATTTTTTTGGGCGTAGTCTTTCTCATCTTTTCATTTTGATTTTCCTTGTACTCTAGGTTGTGTGCTTTGTTGCTTGGTATTCTGCTTGAGTTATTTCATTTATACACAGTAGAATTTATATATCACGCTACTTATCAGTCCATGCATTTTTTTTTTAGTATATTGAAAATACAAAAAAAATAGGCATTTTTCATTGTTTGGCATTTTTTTCTTTTGAATCTTAATCATTAGCTTAGTACATTTAGTGAAATATTGCATTTTTTTTTTGAATTGCACTGTTGAAATTGAAAATCACACTGTTGAAATTGAAAATTGCACTGTTTTTATACCCATATCATTCATTGAAAAGTTAAAGTTAGACTTTGCATTATATTCATATTTACTTTTCTTGCAGTCATAGCATCATGAGTTTGACTTCCATACCTTTTTGAGTAATCACGTCCAATAAAATTTACGCTTTAAACTAAAATTGATTAGTCACAATTTTATTTTCTAGGGTGCACAAACTAGTTTAGGATTTAGTGCCTTGGAATAGGATTTTGTGAGTAAACTTCTCCAAGGCAATTAAATCAACATATGTGTCTGAGAAAGGGAGTTGAGAAGTCCATTGTATAATTGGTAAGATCATGAAGCTTCGCTCACACTGGAGTTAATCACGAGGTCGTGCTAAGTTGTTTGAAGGAATATCCCTCGGATACTCACCTAGTGTTAGAGATATTTCTGTGGATTTATTCATATTTGGGGATCTTGCTAGTGCCCATACCTCCATGAGACACAGTTCTTTCAAGATTTCAGGCTTTTCTACCCTTCCCATATGGTGATCTGGACTTACTACTGCTCACATGTGCATCAGTTATAGAGTGGTTTATTAGTTGCTTGAGTTAGGTATCTCATCGGTTACTTGCAGGGGTTATTCTGCTTGTACCCTGGGTCAGATAGGGGTTAGAAAATACACAGCCTTTATGGAGGATTACCTCTCTGGGGGGGTCTGACCGACTGGTTGTTAAGCCCACGAGGGCCCCTATAACTGATTTTGTTACCTCCAAACTTTAATAGGGAGTCTCAAGTCCCTCTTGGATGAGACATACCTTCTTTAGCGAGGGAGGCCACTCAACCACTTTAGCCTGTTTGCATGCATATTGGCCATTTGAATTTTTAGTATGCTCTTTGACTACTAGTTGGCCTTAGGAGTTTATTTTGAGTTTTATTATCATAGATAGTGGAGTCTCTTTTACTCCCTCATTTATTGCTACCCACCCCATGATACCTACTCATTTCATGGGGACAAATCCTTCCACTTTTCACAATGGTATACAAAACTATAATACTCAGTCCGCACCTTGGGTCTCTAGTCATTTTTCCATTGATATGCCTTCACCTGTGCAATCCTCTCCTTGGTCCATGTATATGAACCCTAACATTGGATCTGGGGGCACCATGGCTTTGATGCCTACTTATTTGTTTGATATGAGTCGTGTCCCTATGGGAGGTTTGAACCTTCCCTATTATGGATCGAGTACTAGCTATGCTCTTTCAGGAATCAGTGCTCAGATGGGTGCTCATCCCACTTATTGCACCCCATCCATGTATCCTTCGTCTTCTATGCTAGTTCCTTCGAACACTTTTCCCATGACAGGTCTGCAAGTACCCCCAGGTATTTCATATGGGGAGAATCAATTTTACAGTTCAGGCTACCCTTTCTATGGGACCCCCTCACAAGGGGACAACATAAATCCTCACTCAAATATTTCTTATCATACCACCTTTTTGGATAGGGACAAGGGGTACACCAGGATCCTTCCTAGCTTGCAATGTTTCAAATCCAATCTTTCCCTGGACCTTGGCATCAAATGTTTCAATCCACCGCTAGCCCAGTCACTGTCAGTCATACTGGTGCTCCATCACCAACCTCTACCAGACATGTTAGATATGGGTCAACATATTCTACAAGTTATGTCGACAGATCACACCCAACCTCTGCCAATCATGTTGGGGGCACCATATTATTCCCTTTGAATCATATCCATGTCATATCTCCAAGCTCTATTCATCATATAAGATAAGACTCTCCTACCTCTTCTAGTCATGACGAGAGCATGTCACCATCCATTGTGCAAGTTGTTGGGGGAATCGAGAAGCCTAGATGTCTCAGACATAAGCCTAAATTCCTTTGCAGGACTTGTGAAGGAAGTCACCTTACTCATTTATGTCCAGATACTACCGAGATACCAGAAGCATGGATCTATCCCAAGATCCCTTCAAATTCTGAGACGTCTATGGTCTCCCCACACCCTATTCCTCCTTCAATTGAAAAAGTACTACTTTCTCCTAACCTCGCCCCCGTTATCAAGGGTGATGTGTCTCCTACCCCTATCACCATGCATCCTCTTCAACCTAGATATGAAGAGGAGGTCATACCAATGAAATCTCTGGTCAAATCCACTCTCCTTTTGGAGAACGGTGCATCATTCATTCATGTCATCAACGTTCCAGATCCTACCCCTTCTGAATAAGAGAGATTTATTCTTCCTTCGAGTGATCTCCCTTCAAGTCCTGAAGAGGTTCCCTTTGATTGGGATGGCCTTGTGGGGTATCCCATACCCCAACCTATGTCTTTTCCAATAAGATACATTATTCGAACCATCACGGAGACTGTATACTATGTTATCACTTTCTCCTCCTCGACTTGGAGAGCTTTGGGTTTTCCCAAGATTTTGTCAGCCATTCGTAAGATACTGACTTTCCGCAGAAGACCAAGACGGGAGCCTTGGCCTCCCCCTTTGCATGTTGATTAGAACAAAATCCACAAGTCTTAGTTAAGCTCTTTTCTGACTCGTCGAAAAACCAAAAATATTTCTGAAGGGTTCATCCCTTTCACACTCGTTAAAATGGACTTGAAAGGTCGTGAGTTTAGTTTAATCTCTTTTCCAACTCGTTTTCAAAAAGCGAAACAATTGCCAAGTGAAATTGTCTCTTTCAAACTCGTAAATAGGACTAGAAATAACGTCTATTTAGCACAAGTTTACCCCTTTTCACATCAAGTAGACTAGAAGACATAAAAAATGACATTTTTTGGCGTCAAGTTGTGATTGCATCTCATGCCCTTGCTTGCAGTATTGAGCCTTTAGTCGGTTCTCGCTTTGCATTATAAACCATTGGCTAAGCAGTTTTTTCATCCTTAACCAAGCAGAGCCTTGTTTATATCCTTTTCAATTTGACACCATATACCCTGGAGGAAACATCACCCCAAGTGTTCATCTCCCACATACATTTCCTTGCATTGAGCATAGGTGTGTTCCACTGCTGGAACTAGTTTTGCCTACTTGCGACACTTGTTTCCTCCTTTGTATCATAGCATTCATTTGTTATGAAAAAACAAAAAAAGATGGGCAAGAAGGGAGTACTATATTATATTTGGCAGTAGTTGTGTCACCTTTTAACAGAGCACAAAGTTATTGAGTCCATTTTTCACCATAATTTTGGGTTTAGCATGGCCTTAGGAAGCTAATCTCATTACAAAGTTTTCTCTACTGACCGATTACTCTTCCAATCACTATGGAGAACATTATTGATGCCTCCTACATCTCATGGTTACATAATTGAGTCTATGATGTCAGAGTCTACCATATGTCTCATGCTCTTGTTCAAAGGAAGTCTATCAACCTGTGTCGGCCACTCCACAGAACTCTTGACTTTGCATGTCGGCCATACCCTCAGTTTGTCTCAGAGTCACATGATATTGTCGTCTTATCATGCACCCTGGCCTTACTTTCATCATTGGTAGGCAACCTTGAACCCAACAATCGACATTTCATCATTGGTTGTTGACTGGGTGGTTTCCCTTGTGTTCAATGGCAAGACATATATTCACACTTTCTGATTCGTGCAGTGTCTTGGATTACATTAGCCTTATTGGTGGTTTCCTCACCTTTTTTGGAAGTTTTCATCATTGGCTTCTATTCAGAGGGTCTTTTTCATGTACCTCTTTCATTTGGCACACGCGAAAGCCGCACAGGGTCGTTGGTTCGTGAACATGTTCTTTGTCCAATTTCCACCAAATCATGAAGCTCTTGCTTTGTTCCTCATGTTGACTAATGAGAGATGCCTTAATTCTCTCCTTTCAGTGGGTCTTTGTCCATCAACTTCAGCTCATTTATTTTGGATATGGGACCTAGAGTTTTACGAGTAACTTGAGGCTTGCATTCATTAGTGGCAGGCTCTCTTGCCATTGATAGATGAGAATACATCAATGTCTCTTGTTCAATGGATTCCTCAGGTGTTTGACACTGACTCCTTTATTCACCCTTGTAGGAATGTACTCGGTGCCTTGATACCTACTTTCATTATTGGTAGGTTGTCTTTCATTTGTTAACGATATACCTCAATGACCGGTAATCAAACGATGTCTCATTGTGTTCGACCTCAACTCCTTTATTCACATAATGTAGACTTGCACTTTTGGTGGATAGTGTAGAAGGCTTGAAAACATCACTATGTGGTCACAGCTTTCCTGAGTTGTTTCTTCCCTTTCATTGGACCAGTGCCTATTTGACTTCATTGATCATGGGAGATCATATTGTACTCCATTGTATAAAGATATCTTTAGATTGGTTTTGAGACTGATTCTACTGGGCCTTGCTCGTGATTATGACAACTTTTTCCATGTAACCACATTTGTACTTGCCTATTCATGGCCAAGGACACTTATTTGGTATATTTTCCACATGGATCTGCATTATATTCTATTGGAAGCCATGTATGTAAAGTCAGTGCAGAATGTAATGAGCAACTAGTCTTTCCATTTGGGTTCCCATCACTCCACTTCTGGGTTGTTTATAATTTATTTCGGCCATCATGAATACTCCTCTGATCTCACACATTGGGGGGCATCTATTATAGAAAGATTTTCCTCACCATTGAAATATTGCACAGAGGGCCTTCTTCCATTTCCCTATGCAGACTTGTCATCCCTTTTTGATGAATCCATAGCTAAAAATACATATTTTTCCACATATATGCTCCTTGACTACTATACAACATGTGTGTACACAGGCTGCTCCACTACAGCCTGCATACATCGGGATTTGTGCCAGAAAATCCAGAAATGGAGTCGGGTTTCCATGTCAGGACAAGAGATCTCTGATCCTTGGCCTTCCATATACTGGAAACATTCTGACTCGGCCCTTCAATTCCATTTGAAGGCTATAAATGGGCCAATTCTGAACTATGGAAAAGAGGATAAAGCATTCAACTCTGAGAGCAAAGTTACTGTGAAGAAATTACTTCATATTGTGTCTGCATCCCTTTGTCCCTCAAGTCTGAACATAGTGTTCAGCCTTTAATCTCTTCCCTTATTGTCGAGAGAACCTCATTGTCTCCCTTCTATGAGCTTGCCTTTGGTGGAGGATTGAAGTGGTGGAGGCCCAGCTGGAAGGAACTTGGTTTCTTAGTTTTGAACCGTGCCGACACGGAAGTTTGTAATGTGATCACTTATGTTGATCATTTATTAATATAAATACTCATTTCTTGTACTATTGGTATCATGCAAATATATGATTATTATCCATGGGCATGTTTGTTATGTTTATTAATGGATTATGCTATCTAATGTGCTAACCTTTTATATTATCACTATATGCTTGCTCTGCTTGTTTGTTGAGAACTTGTTGTAGGTATAAATCTTTGGGTCGAAGTGCTCAATGGTGGAAATCTTCAAACATTGGAACGAGGTAGGCCTATTTCTTATCTCGCTTGCACATTGGTTTATATAGCATATGTTGGAATTGAGTAGATTTCTACAGTCATAACTATCTGTTGTGGTTTACCATGGCCATAGAGACTTTTTCCCCTCATAACATATCCAAGGCCCTAAAAAGAGATAAACCAAAACTAAGGAGAATTGCCCTTTTTCGTAAATTTAGTCCTTCAGGCTCGAAAAAGGGGTAAATTTTTATATGAGAATACTCTCCCAGCAAACTATAGCTCCTAGGGCATGTTTTTTTCATAAATTATCCATCGAGACCGAAAAAGGGGTAAACTATCGTTGGATAGATGTGTCTTTAAATTTCACTTTGATAATCGTGAAGGGCAACAAGATCGCTCGGAAATCTTTTCAATTTTAGGGAGTTTGAAAAGAGCTTAAAGGAGACTCCAAGTAGTAATACCCATGCCTTAAAAAACACTGAATCGAAAGGATATAAAACATTTGAACGACCAAAATGTCACCAAGAGGAACCAAAACATCCATCGGGCAAACAATAGAGATGATTATAGTGAAAAACTAGGTCAAAAAAGGGTCAAAGGTCTATAAATATAGGTGAAAAGCATCATTTTCACCATTGCAGTTTGAAAATAGCTAAAAATAGAAAAAACTATGTTTCTTCAATCGCATATTCAGAGAGAAACTGTGGATGAAACAACTTGTACTTGGACCAAGTAAGTACCCCTCTCCTCCTCTTGCATTTCCATTCATTTTTTATGATTTTTAGAGGAATTTGGGGGCCACATGCCCTAAAATTCCTCACGACTATGCGTCTAAGAGTGTTGTTCGCGCTCAGGACGCATATGTACTCGGGATGAGATACCCTCAAGTCGCATACATATGCAATTGTCTTAAAAACATGACGTGTACATGCACAAAAGAGTGATGAAAAAGACACTAAATCCCCAAATTATTGCATGATTCCAGGATGTATGTGCATTGGAGGGAGAGGGAGCATGAATAAGTATACCAAATGGTCGAAGAGGACCTAGAGGTCATGGCTACACTAAAAAAATGTGGAATTTGGAAATTATTTCGTTGTCCTTTTATGAGAGCTCAACCAAGATTACTAAACCACTTGGTTGAGTATTGGAACCCAGATGTATAAGCCTTTATGTTAGAAGGACAATCTTTGACACCGACTATTGAATACATCTACTTTTTGACCGGTTCCTCTAGGAGGGGTGAGCTGGTGAACTTGAAGGCCTTCCCTCCAGAGCCATCTAACATAGCTGACTATATTGACAAGTATTGTGAATCCGGTATAGAGAAAGTAGGATCTCATGTCCCTATACATAAAATTAAGGATCTTAACTTGAGAGTGGTGTTATACATGATTGGGAAAATTACTCGATCTGCTACTCTTCATTAGGCCTCTAGAGCTCAGATGCATTGTGCAATGCATTTTCTGCAGCTAGTGATATTTGATTGGAGCACTACCATGCTCAGCTACATGAAGACACAGCTAATAGATTGTAAGTTGTGGAAGAATAAAAACTTCAGATTCGGGATAGTACTATGTGAATTCTTCTTTGAAATATTTCCATGCATGAACCTGAAGGAGAGTGTGTGAGGGAACATAGACTCCTTCCCAACACTATGTATATGGGTCGACTTAATGCATTACCAAGGATCAAGGGGTGCACATGAGTCATTTAATGACAAGTTCTTCGACTGGTGGAAATAATATATTCCCGCCATCGAGGATTATCCATATGTGAGGATTAGATTCTTGAGAGACCTTGACATGCCCATGCCCACTGGTGCAGCATGTGGTGGGATAGGTACATACTAGAATTTTTTAATTTTTAATTTTATTTTATTATGAGAAAGAAAGAAAAATTGGTAATGTCACAATACTGACTCAAAAACCTATTATGTACATATGTGGGACCAGTGCGGCCAGTAGACTTCCCTCGGACTAGGCGTCATCCTCAAGAAAATACCTATCCAAGAGGAGCTACAACAGAAGCAGGGACTTCATCAGTAGAGGTTGAGAGAGTATTGAGGTGGGTAGAGAGGAACTTGACAGCCCTCAACCGTAGTGTTCCCATGGCAGAGATTGAGGATCTTCCACCATCTATGCAGCCTCATGTAGTAGGAGTACCCAGGGCATGGGTCTAGTTGTTATGGCATTTGGCCAACACCGTAGTGAATTATAGTAGAGCTAATATGCCTAGATATTATATTAGTATTGGATAGCATGTGTGTTCGGGCACCCATTTTTGTATCTCTCTTATGTATTGAGGGCTTAATCCCGACGATGTATACTTGACACTTTTGAGGCTTATGACCCACATTTTGTATTGTGACATCATTTTTTGGAAACATTATATATATTTATCTTTTTTCCTCATGGAGTAAATACATTTTGTACAAATATATTTACATGTGTGTGCATGTGTATGCTTCTATATTTACATATGTGAAATATGCCAATCTAAAACATTATTTTCCAATGTATTAGTTAATTGATTAGAGCTCCTAGGAACATGAACATATGTAATATAATCAAAATAATGTTCCAAGAGGTGTACCCTAAGGAATCATTGGTGCAAGGTGGGATCGTGGATGTGGTACACTCCATTTAACTGTGACACTACCAATTGTGCATATATATGAACCTAGAGGTGAGAAATACCATGTGACAAAGCATCACGTAGCAATTCTATTACTGCGCTATACTCAACAACATTATTGGTTTCTTCTCCTAGACAAGCACCTCAAGAATATACCAACTGACTAGTGGGCATGAATATTTCCCAAGCTACAAAAGAAAGGCTTCGAGTGTGTCATCTGGCACCATCCGTGAATCCAACATAAACCTCGGATTCTCTTGACATCTGCCACAATGAAAAAACACAATAAACTACACTTCCATAAGACAAAAAGATACTAAAATATATAAATAAATATATACACTATTTACAAGAAGTCACACTCAGGTGACCAACCTAAGCATAATATTTCTTTATATAAATCTTATTTTTGGGCCCAGGTACCACATTCCCTTCAATGTTAACCAATTCATAAGCACCTTTTTCCAAAAAATTATTTATAATAAATGGTTTGAACCACATGGGTTTAAACTTTCCTTCCCCCAAGGGATATTTATCTTGATCATAGACCAAGACAAGATCACCTTTGGAGAAGACCCTAGGGTGAACCGACTGATCATATTGACACTTGACATGATGTTTATGAGCCTCATTAGCCAAGGATACATTCTGACATTGTTCATCGAGTTGCTCGAGAAAGACATGACTCTCTTCAAGCGTAGTTGTTTTGGGAAGTAGTTCCACTGCCAACTTGACAAAAGGAATCTAACAATCTATAGGAAAGACTGCCTCTGTCCCATAAACAAGTTGGAAAGGGGAGAACCCTGTAGAAGTATTGATGGAAGTTTAGTTTTCCAAAAATGATGAGTATAACATCAAATTCCAATTCGACTTGGCCAAATTGATTGTCCGTTGGAGAATGGTCTTAAGAGACTTATTGACATCCTCCACTTGACCATTCTCTTATGGATAATAGGGTGATGAATGTTCTTGTTTAAACCCTATCTTTGATGTTAACTCTGTCATCATATTATTTTGAAAGTGACTGCCATGGTCAGTGACAATCTCTTTCGGTATACTGAAACTAGAAATGATTTGGTTGAAAACGAAGAGTGTTGTCATTTCCCCTTCATTGCTAAACATTGGCATGGCTTTGACCCACTTGGTTAATTATTCTACTGCCACAATGATATAATGAGTCCCCCTAGTAGAATTTGAGTATAATGTAGTGAAATCAATTCCCCACTGAGTGAAGGGGACAACAACAATAACATGAAACATAAGAGGAGGGTGTGCCCACATCTTTCAAGAGACAATATGGCATGGGTGACACTTCTTAACCGCTTCTATACAATATTTGAATAATGAGGGCTAGAAGTATCCATCAAGAATGATTTTTTGAGTGGTACCTCACCCAAAAAAGTGACCTCCACATGCTCCAGTGTGGAAATCATTTAGTACAAGCTCTGCTTCCTCATGATTCAAACAATGACAAAGAACATAGTCGACTCCTCGATGATACAAAGTGCCATCGATGATAAGATAATTTCATGCTTCATGGTGTATTCATCAACGCTCATCATGAGAAGCAGAGGGAGGACACTTTAGAGTTTTAATATACACAAGTATATCTCCATACCAAGGGTCAAAAGATGTAATAAGGTAGATATCCTCATTGATCAATGAATCTTCAGGGGAATCGTTGCCACTCTAAATCAGAAGTTCTGAAATTTACTCTGCAAATACCAAATATTTCTTGGACTTCGTCGAAACAAAGTCCAACTTGAATTCTTGAATAACAACAATCCACTGACTAATATTCCCACCAATGACCCGTCGTGTCAAACATGTATTAAAAAGGATTAACAATGTCCATGACAGTGGTCTTACAAAGTAGAATATAATGACGAAACCTTTACAAAATGTGAACGGCTTCTAAAGCTAGTTTCTCAATGTCGGTATAGTTGAGTTCTAGTCTAACTAAGCCTTGGCTAAGGTAGTAGATAATGTGTCCCTGGAGCGCGTCATCCTCCTAAACCAAGACCATACCAATGGTGGATTCTTCTACAGCTAAATATAACAAGAAATAGTTTCCATAATTAGGAGGACTAAGAAAAGGGGCATACATCAGGTCACTTTTCAACACCTCAAAAGAGCGATGAGTCACTTCATCCTGAAAGAATGGGACCCCTTTCTTTAAAAGATGCATGAACCCCTTAGTGATTTCGACATAGTTAGCAATAAATCATTGTAATAAGTTAGATTTCCCTTGGAGACTCTGAAGCTGAGGAGCTATGCGTGGGGGAGGCAATTGAACTATTTCTTCAACCTTAATAGGATCGATAATGATCCCTTTGTTGGACACGATAAATCCCAATAAACATCCCAATGTAACACAAAAACTACACTTGTTTGGATTCAAGCAAATCCGGTAGTAGTGACACCTCTCAAAAATAAGTCGAAGGTGAGCGGGATGATCACTTCGCTTGTGAGAATGTGACACAAGATCATCAAGATATACTTTGACTATATGTTTGAGGTCATGAAAATTGAACAACATGGCCCGCTAGAAAGTAGCTCCAACATTTTTTAGGCCAAAAGGCATTTTCTTATATGCAAAGGTACCCCAAGGACATATAAAATCAGTCTTATGTTGATCTTCGGGCTTGATTTGAATTTGATTTCACCTTGAGAAACCATCCATAAAGGAAAAAACTTCGCAACCTGCACATTAATTGATAATTGGATCAATGAATGGTATAGGAAACTTATCTTTCGAGCAGGCCTTGTTGAGATCACGAAAATCCATGCACACTCGAATTGTATGTTTCTTTTTATTGACAGGAACAGGTTTTGACACCCATTGCGTTAATTGAACTAGGTAGATGAAACCAGCCTTAATCAATTTCTCTACCTCAACTTTAATAGTCACTTCCTTTCAAGGGTTGACTGGTCGAAGATTCTGCCAAACTGGCTTAGCATCAAGATAGGTTCTAATTTCATGTTCAACAATACGAGGGTCAATGCATAGCATTTACTAATAAGACTAGGAAAAGATGTCGTGAAATTATTTAAATAACTCAGTATGCACTTGAATCTCCTCAAGGGAACAATCTTCTCTGATGAAGACATTTTTGACGATGCCAAGGGTTTTGGATATCTCAATTGGAATCATCTCAGCTATATTCACCATGTTTCCTTCAGCATATACTCCATGCATTTCCAAAGGGTTAGTGGGGTGAGTGACATATCCATTCATGGTTGAAGTAAACTCTCTTGCTTCCACTCTCCTAAGCTCGGGTAAAATGTACGATCTATGATGAATATCATCCCAAGCTCTGTCCAGAATTGTCATTGCCTCTAAAATAACCTCGTTAGAAGGCAAGACCAAGTCCAAAGGATCGTGAAAATTAAGAGACTTTTGAGCCCAAATAGGCTCTAGAACAGGATCTAGCTCTTGAGGGGGAGCTGGATCAGAGTTAGATGTGTTTTGTTGAAAAACATTGTACATGACCTCAGCTACAAATAAGTGCATATCCATGCTAGGATGCCCTACCCCTTACATCGAAGTCATCATGGAAGGTAAGGTCCACAGATCATTGAAATAAGTCATTCAAAATGAAGTCACTTAGAAAATCGCAGTCTTAGGATGATTAAGGAGAATTGAAATAAAATTAACATCATTTTAAGGCGGTGGAAAGTTAAAAGTGCCCATCAAATATCGAAACAATCTAGCACATAATTTGATAGTACCTTGTTGCGGGTTATCAATCATCAAAACCATGGTTGTCCCCAGCGAAGGTTCGGGGCAAGATAAGGACAATTTTTCAACAGTTACTTTCCTACCTTCATGAGGAAAGCATAGTACTTGAAAGAAGGAGGATACTATCATTGTCATTGCATAAGTCCAACTTCGACCCAACAACAGGTTGTAGTCGAGAGGCGCGTCAACTAATTCGACCTTGACACACACAATTTTTCCCTCCAACTACACGAGGAAGGAGGGGATTATGCCATGCGGTTGAAAATAATGGTCGTCAAATGTAGTTAACAATGTAGAAGATAGAGACAACTCAGGTTGACCAATAGCCTTCCAACATGCTAATGACATAACACAAGTTGATGCACCCTTGTCTACCACCGTGCAAAAAATATTTCATGTCAACAATTTCACAGTGTAAACCACTACTATCTAGAAGGAAACGTGGTAAGGAAAATGATGTTTAACATTGGAAATGTCAAAAATAAAAGATCTCAAGTTAGTTGGCTCAACAACACCTAAAGCGAAGAGTAATGCTTTTCTCTCTGAGGGGACACTCTGGAGGACCTCCAAAGTAGACATCGCACAAGGTTTTTGCACAAGATATTCAACAACAGAGTAGTTCTGGGAAGCCCTTGCATTTGGATTATGAGAATATCTCTTAAGCATACCTTTGGCAATGTGAGTAACTATTTCTCCCATTGTCTTCTCGATATGAAGAGGAAGGAAATGGGTAAGGAGATTCTTTGTTATTCTCAACATATTCAGGCATTATGTAATCATGAGACCTGGTCTAAATATGAACACCAGCTCTCATCATGTACACATTTGCGAATCCGATGTTAGAATTAAGTGTGGGGGGGAAATGATTTCCCCCAGGCATGTTTGTGGATAAGTAATCCTACGTCAAATTATTCCCTTGAGGGAAGGGGTTAGTTAACACATCCGGTTGTTGTGAAAAAATATTTTGGGCTTCCTCAATCCAATGGAATTGATGAGTCAGGTGGTCATCCGTGCAAAGATTACATGGGAACTTAACCTTCTTCTTATCATTTTTTCCCTCATGAGCATTGTTAGCATCCTTTTTATCATTACCCCCCTTACCCTTCTTTCCCTTACCATTTATTTTCACGTCGGATTATTTGTTACCCTTGGGGTTTGTCGTCTACATAATGTGTACTTCTGACATGAGGTTTTCTTTGGGGAACATCCCCCTATATTGGGTCTAAGGTAAAGGTAGAGCGACAACTCCGTTAAAATACTGATCTACCCTTAATCTACCCCAAAACCAACTAAACTAAGTGATGCGAGAGAAAGGAAAGAGATTTAATGAGTGCACATTTATTCCTTGTCATTGGTGTTGACCTCTTTCACTTGTCGTCACCTCCTAGACGTGGGTCTCCTCCCAAATATGACTTGCAAAAGGTTAGGAATACAATGCAACAACATAGGCAATCTCTACTAATCTAATCCGTATTATTTTAGGCACAAAATGAGAGTGGAGATATAATAAATAAATGTACATATATATATCAGATATCCAATAATATAACATAAATGTATCAAAGATGCAACCATAAACACAAAGATACAATAATACACAATTTCTATTAATGAGAAAAAATGTACAAAGACTGTAAAAAATACAGAGTGAAAGACTCGCTATAATGGTGGCAGCTTATCTCTGAGAAGAGATGTGACGGCTACTCGCATTCACAAGAAGATGATTTACAATGAGGCTCTAAAGGCCTTTTTAACATAAATAAAATACAAAACCCTAACCCCAGAATATGAAAAGCCAACAATTTTGTGGACCCCGTTTTCGGTAGTTTGGTGTATCAACTTCCCGGGGGCGTAACTTTTGTATACAAACTTCGTTTTAGGCGAACGATAGCCCATTGGAAAGTTCTATCTGAGGAATACACATGTTTCCATAAGACTCTAAATTTGTTAATAGTACAACTATGGCAAGCCCTAAAAATGTTGTTTAGGGCCTCAAAACGGACCCAGAAGTTCGAGACCAAAAAACTAGGAAAAAAACTGCCAAGCTAAAAAACTGCCAAAATGAGCCAGTTGGAATAGGTCAGTGAACACCGATATCCACCTAGATCAATCCTCCCTTCTTAGGAATAAATTCTCTCCATTTCATTGAGTTCCCGAGGGAGAGGGGAAATCGATTATTGAATCTGAATCTTGGTGAGTTGCGTGCCTTACTGGAGACATTGTGATTCTTGGTTTGTTGAAGGTTGTCATGAAACTGTTGTTGGTAGGGCTGAGTTTGTTCAACCAGTCGAGCTACATGATATGATTATGTGTAGAAGGAATATTTGCGCTTTGTTGCAATCTTGTCTACATGATTCTATTGGATAGAAGGTGCTTGGGTCGAGGTTGTAGTGGTTGCAGTGTCCTTGTGTTCACCTTTTGAATAGATTGTCAAGAAGCTGAATTTTGTAGTATGAGATACTAACTTGTAGCACTATTTAGGTGGGAAAATAGTTGGAACTACCTCTGGTATTCTGTAGAGATGACCCCCTAGAGTAAAAATGACACTACGGGGTCGAGACTCATAAATAGCATGGTGCTTCCACATATATGGCTAGCCCAAGAGAACATCAAAAACATCCAGTGGGGAAACATCACATAATACCTCATCCTTGAAGGGTTGGATGTTGTATGGAAATCAACACTTATAGATGACACAAAGATCCCATCCCTGGTGAAGCCACCCAATGTTGTAAGGTTGTGGGTGTGGTGTTGTCGACAATCCCAATTGTTTGACAACCTCTACTGAGATCAGGTTCTTCTGGCTTCTGTTATAAACAATAAAATGCAACGGGGTCCCCTTCACCCACATCTGTGAATGAAAAATGCGCTCCCCCTCTTCAGGATCTATTGGTTCTTCTGGTTGAATTTCTTTGGTCACGACAATAGCAGTGGGGTCTGCGTTGATGATCTTTCTTCTATCAGTGTTTTCTGAATCAGGTTTGATATCCTTGTCTTTGATCTCGGCCACCAATTATTGTTTTGAGTGACATTCATTGGTGTTGTGCCAGGATATTTTGTGGATATCACACCATTTTCCAGTGTCCTTCTTGGACTAGTTTCCTAAAGTCTGGTTGTTAGGGATTTCTTTACCGTACTTTGGTTGTTGCGGATTTGCAGACCCAAACTCTCACTTGTTCTGGTGCTTAAATTTTTTCTCGATTTTAACAACATATCGATAAGCAGCACCAAGTGATGAGATGTCCTAAAAAATCCATTTCAGTTTGGATGTATCTATGTAGAGCCCCACGGTATTTCATAACCAAATTTTGCTTAGAGTCTTTGATACCCAGCTTGGTGCAAAAGGTATGAAAGGTATTGGTGAACTACAACACTCCTTGGCCCCTCTCTTGACACAGTGTGGTCCATCTCATGTACTGGTCTTCATAGTTTCCAACAGGGAAATATTGTTCCTTGACCGCATCCACAAAAACATCCCAAGTGGGTTCAGCCCCATATATTCCAAAATCCTCGGTGGAACTTTTCTCCCAGTAAGTTTCCAACCAATGTTTGACATGGGGGAGAGCCTTAAGGAGTGTGACTGTGATCTTTTCCCTCTCGAAGAAATTATGAATAGAGAAATAACCTTCTCGCAGATTTAACCATTTTTCTAGGGCATCTTCATCTATCTATCCTTCAAATATCAGAATATCAAAATTAACTTGTACCTTGAAAGGCAAGGTGCCCCCAAAGTGGTCGCTTGATGAAGATTTTCCTGCTACTATCGACAGGTGTTGAAGGATGTGGGAAAAATTCTCCATCATTTCGTCCCTTTGTCGCGTGAGATATTGCTCAAGAAACAGATGAATAGAATCTTCTGCTTCGTTGTTTTTCTTTTCTTCTGCCATGGAGGGTTTCTTGGGCGTGCGAGAGATATTTTACTCAAGAGACACAAGCTCGAGACCCAACTTTCTATAGTCGGACCTCATTGGGGACATGCACTGAAAAAAGATCAAGACCAACCTACTCTGATACCACTGATCCAAATTATTTTCAGCACAAAATGAGAGCGGATATATAATAAAGAAATGTATAGAGATATATCAGATATCCAATAATATAAAATAAATGTATCATAGATGCAACCATAAACACAGAGATACAGTAATACACAATTTCTATTAATGAGCGAAAATGTACAAAGACTGTAAAAAATACAAAGTGAAAGACTCGCTAGAATGGTGGCAGCTTATCTCTGAGAAGAGATGTTACGATTACTCGCATTCGCAAGAACATGATTTAAAATGAGTCTCTAAAGACATTTTTAACATAAATAAAATCCAAAACCCTAACCATATAAGATGAAAAGACAACAATTTTGTGGACCCCATTTTGGGTAGTTTGGTGTATCAACTTCCCGGGGGTGTAACTTTTGCATACGATCTCTATTTTAGGCGCACAATAGCCCATTGGAAAGGTCTATCTGAGGAATACACATGTTTCCATAAAAATATGAATCCATTTATAGTTTGAATGTGGCAATCTGATATCAGACAAATCAGTAAGTGCATACACAAACTGATCTCCCTAACTTCCACAGGAAGCTAGAACAAAACAAGACATAATACAAACTTCACCTTAGACTTCATTGTCATATAAACTAGTTTAGAGAGGTACAAGTGACATACCTTTTAAAAGATGTTTGATCCTTTCTAGTTTCATCCTTGTAGCTCCTTCTTTTAGTTTTCGGGATGGTGAACTTGTTTAAGAAGCACAAACCAACAAAGCGAGAGAAAAAATATATATATATTCCGATGAATCCTATGTATAAGATCAAGGAGTTATACAATAAAAGTTAAGACACCTTTATAGGGAAGAAATGTATTATTGCGTTATATTAAATGGAAAGTGGTGAATACAACCCATGCCTTGATGTTGCAAGGTCCCTTTCAATGGATCTTTGCTCTAACACACACACCTTTGCTCCAATTCCTTTGATGAAGAAGATCCACAATTTGACTTAGAGAACTAAAGCAAAGATCTCAAGTATAATATGTAGTAGAACTCTTCATGCATATGAAAGCCCTTGCAAACCTT
This sequence comes from Picea glauca, assembly GCA_000966675.3. Lineage (NCBI taxonomy): Eukaryota > Viridiplantae > Streptophyta > Pinopsida > Pinales > Pinaceae > Picea > Picea glauca. The sequence continues at coordinate 254,809 of JZKD02S2370342.1, forward strand.
AGCCTTTTTCCATAAGAGGTCCCTCTTTATATAGGGTGAAAGAGATATGGATGAGGGGATTAGGATGATCCCACTAAATCAAAGAAGTGAGTAAGATCCAAACCGATCGAAGGCCACTTCATCTTCTAGAAAATTCCCTTCTAGAACATTCATGAATTTTGACTTTTCCTTTTCTTAAGCATCATCTCACCCTATGCACAGGCATCCTGTGATGACTTCGCAGTCCATATTTGGTTCAGAGTGTGATTATCATGCATCGTCGCACCCTATGCATAAAGCAGGGTGTGACAACCTTCCTTGCAATAGTTTTTGAAAGAGGAAATGAAAACTACTTTTCTCATGGAGAAAGTCTCTTTTAATATTTCCAAGGAACATGGAAATGAGTTAAGCACATGTTTTCAGTTGATCACTAGGGTGACCAAAATAATGTGTAACAGAATGCCCCCGAAAGTATGAAACTGGAACTTGTGACAGCTGAAATACTTTGTAGAATGTGTGTGTCGAAAACAAGGAGCGCATCGATTGAGAACCTGCAAACAATCAAGCATCTGCATAATAACATACCATCTTCTAAGATAGGCATTCCCATTCTCAGAATACAAGTGACTCTAATCATAAATGTCAAGTGAGTCATGGCCACTAAATATACACTACGGATCCATGTCATCACGATTTAGCATATCCACCAGAAATGCACTGTGGATCTATGCTCTAAAAGAATTCAAATTCGGACATAGCCATGAGACATACACAATGGATCTATGTGTTAATACAAACTTATGAATACTCTGTCGCAACCTGATCTAAGATGATGAGATCTGGGGTCTTCATTTCTATCGTCTCTAAGTACGAATCTATCCATGTGATTACAGGTGTCGAAATCGAACATGGTAGAAACCACTTGATTACTGGTCATTAATGAAAACCGTTAACAAGTGCGAAGGAAATCACCATTTATGTCAATGACTCCCAAGGTACTCTAGTAAAACCGAACGAATGTGAATAAATGAGTTGAAATCAAACACTCGATGGGATCTTCCAGTCAGGGGTCAATGATGTGAGCCCACTATTGAAAGCGAAGAAACCTGCCATTAAGGAATGCAAGCTCTAAGGTACTAAATGATTTCTAAATCTTTTTCCTGGATAATGAGTTGAAGTCGATAGGAAAGGACTCGTCATAGGAGGGCCTTGATGTATCCCCCATCAATGACACAAAATATGTAACAAATTTGAAGTATATCATAATATGAAGTGATTTGGAACTGACTCAGGGAAGGCCGACATGGTAGAAAATTTATAACTGCAGATGGCCAACTCGATAGAAGGCTTGTTTAGGTTGGACTTTTCTTGAACATATGAATGACACGAAAATTGTCTTGGTAGCATTGACTCAAGGAGGACCCAACATATGAATGTGTATATGGTCAAACGAGACAAATGGATTTCCCAACCTGGATACAATGATGAAGGGGGTGTCATGTTCAAGAGAGACTATTACTTCCACTAACACAAATACAAAGACACGTTTCTTTCCCAATTTTCCCCCACCATTTCTGGAGAGTACCTCTTTATTTTTACACAAGATTGAGGAGGATAGAATATACTTGTAAATGTAAGCTCATCCTTCAGATGAGTCCCTCGGAGTATGTTTAACAAACCCTAAGAAGGAGTGGTTCAATCCCATATGGGTATTTCGATGCTTGTTTAATGAGTCCAAAGAAAGAAAACTCAGGGGTTTTTCATTTTTAGAGAGTCTAAAAAACACTTAAAGAGAACTCCATAAGGTCCTTTTTCATAAGTTAGTCTGAAAAGACCAAAAACGAGATAATCTATCACTCATTAAGCATTTTCTTCAAATAATTTCATGAGTGTGAAAAGAAAAAGGTCGCTCGGTTATCTTTTCATGTTTAGGGAGCTTGAAAAGAGCTTAAAGGATACTCCATAGGTTTTGTTTTTTGTATTACCAATGCAAGTTCAAAAAACGACAAAATATTACTCAATTACATTCTTATGGTTTCACGAGCATGAGAAAGAATTAAGACTGTGCTTGGATATTTTCCTAAAAAACAAAACTAAAAGCATCTGTACATAATAAAAATACGCAAAAACAATCAAAAAAAGGTGGACCCTTGGTCAAATTTCTTGTCCATAGACCTTTTAATCTGTAATAGTAAACACTTCGCAAAGTTGGTTAGACTTTAGGGCATGGATAAATTATAAAAAATAATTTAATTTTACAAAAATATGGTAAAAAACATTAAAATAGGCCAAAATAACCTTTTTACCATTTCATTTGCAAAATTACCAAAATAGTGCCCCAAAACCCCCCTTTCTCCCCAAATTTCAATTGACGATTTCATAGCACCTGGTGGATCATTTTGCCAACCGTCTCCGCAAAAAGGTAATCTTCTTCTTCTTTATCATTTCATGGTTTCAAATTTTATCTTTATTGGTTAAATTTGGATTTTAGGTCGATGTTTTGGGGCTACCTTCGCGTTGAGATCGTCGTAGGTCCATAGTATCGTGAACTGCAATGATCTAACATCGTCGCAGGGGACCCAAAGACAGGGTGTGATGATGTCACTCTGCATAAAAGAGCAGCCCTGTGACGACCGCAATCCAATTTTTTAAAAGATAAATTTAACTAGAAAAAACTTCCAGGAATGATTTTTTTAAGTTTTTAATCTTCTTTTGATGTTCCTTGGCAGACTTCTCTGGGTCAAAATGATCGAGTGGTGTGAATGAGAGCATGAGGAAGAATGTTATTTTTCTAGGAATGACCTGGGCACAGTTATGGTGCTTAGGCAATGTGGGATACTCAAGTTTTTCAAGATTCAGGGCATGAGAGCCCAAGTGAGGTTGCTAGAGTATTTGGTTCCCATGTGGGATGTGAACGAACAAGCCTTTCATATGGGTGTTCATACACTCACATTGGATATAGAGGATATCTACTTTCTGATGGGGTTGTCTCGCCATGGTTCGTGGGTATCACTCATAGGTAGTAGGGGTGGGGGAGAACCCATGGATTACTATGTTTCTCACCATTGTGTGTCAGGTACAAAAAAACATAGTGGAAAGGTAGCCATCATAGATTTTTGGGATTTACCATTGCGGACCATCCTTTATATCATTGCCTGGATGGCAGGGAGTGCTTCTCCCCACATGGATTTGAAAATCCATTTTCAGTATGCGATAGAGTGCATGAAACCCAGGGTATTCAACTAGTGTGAGGGTGTCCTAAAAATCATGAAAAAACAACTCACAAAGTGTCAAAATGCTCGGTTGAAACAATTTGGTTACGGGTCCATTTTGGTGTCCTTATTCTTGGAGGGAGTTCATGTCCTATGTCTACAAGTGAAGTGGGGTATACCTGCTCCGCAAGATCTACGAATGAAGAGGTGGGTGAATCTAATGGCTCGTCATGGTGGCATTCCTATTGTCAAGTATGACAATGTTTTCTTCCAATGGTTGAGGAACCAGCTAATCATGGTGGAGGACTATGCATACGCGGTGATGGATTTCCATGGGGATATTGAATTAGCTCTTCCTGAGGGATATTAGTTGTAAGGTCCCCAACCACCCATGTCAAGGCATGCTACATGAGAGAACACTTTCATTCTCTTTGCGGAACAAACTGTAACATACCCAGCATCCAACTGAGCTATGCCACATAAAAAATTTGAACTGCATGCAATTAAACCATATACACATAGAACCTTTGCAGAACTTCATATATAAAATGTAAACATACAAATACATTATGTAAAAGCACAAATTCATACTGAAATAACACTAAACATAAACATGCAACATATACATGAAATACCCATAAACATACAGACAGTTATAACCACGCATAGGATAAACCCATAAAACTGAACATGTAAATAATAATGTAGCATGCAAATTTATCACACAATTGGAACTTATCTTGGTAAGAATATCACCAACTACATGCAGACCTTCCACGAACCTCTCATCCTTAGACCACACTTCTCATCACTCTCAGCAGTGGGTCACCCCCAAGTTGGGACTAAACTCCACCTGCGTAAAGGGATTCCTAACCAGGTTAATTTCTCATAGAGAATTGGAAATTCTCTGTCACAGGGGCCTATTCAAACTAACATCCTATAATCCCTCAGTCCCCACATGACTGTCCCACCCCAGGAAGTGTGCCCCTTCTCTGCTCAACAGTCCCTCGGTTTCCCCACTTCCTTTCCGGGCTTCAACAACAGGTCGGATGGGAAGTCTCAGAGCCCTGTAGCTATAGTTTATCACCCTCAGGAAAACAATTCCCAAAAATTCTCTCACCTAGAGAGGAATTGCTCGCGGGCTTGACAACCTGCTTCTTCAGTCCAACTCCCAAGCTAACTAGCTACTCAAAACATGTATGTTTATGGATACAGTTCAGGTACGGTGATAGGAAGGTACACATGATAGCTCAATGAATGTTTGAGTGATGATGGAATAATCGTTGCCTCATGGAAAGAATGATGGAAAATGAACTAAGTCCAAACAATATGTATGCATGTCCCCAACTTGACACTTGTCATGTTGGGAGCTACTTTGGCCCACTTGTCCCCATCCTTGGAACTTAGGATAAAATAATTACCCATACTTTGTACTTTAAGAAATTTTAATATAATATTCCTTTTTGGCTTAAGCTCCCTAGCTTAGCCCTTTTTCTTCACTTTTATCCCCCATCCTTTCCTTAACTAGTGGAGTTTAGTCCCCCATATCTTTTATCGTGGTTGGTTTGCGTGCAATGATGTATTTTATATTAATGATGAGACATATACAAAATAGGCGCACTGGCCTTTAACATCTATAATCTCCAACCTAATCATCAAAAAAAAGGCTCACCAACCTATAAAACACAACATATACACAAAGGCTCCCTGGACTCAAAATCGTTTGCACTTAAGTTGTTGCGTGCGGTATCCTGGAATGTGCACATTTCATCATTTTACTACGCAGTACATGCGTGCACTATGTCATGAAAGGTGCATACAAAAATATATCAAACAACTCACCAGCTTAAGTACATTTTCATTTACATTTACAATTGGGTTCAGCCCAGGGATATTACAATCCCCTCCCCTTATTTATGCATTGTCCTCGGTGCATTATGTACACATATCAAACAAAATTTCAGAAATCCTCAAAAAGATGCGGGTATTCTACCCACATTGTATCCTCATGCTCCCTAGTAGCGTCCTCAAGAATGTACCAGGTTCATTGGACCTTTACAATCCCTATGGCTCGATTCTGGAGTTGTTTGATTTTCCGGTCCAGAATGTGTACCAGATGCACTTGAAAAGTGCCTTCTTGCTCCACCTGAATCAATAACATGATTAGGTTTAGGTATATATCTCTTGAGAAATGATACATGGAATACATTATGAACAGACATATATGCAGGCAATGCAATCCTATAAGCTACTAGCCCAATCCTCTCTAGGATTTCAAACAACCCACAATAGCGAGCTTCCAACTTTGAAAAGTTTCCCAACTTCAAGGAACTTATGTTGGCCTTCACTTTGAAGAATACATGATCCCCAACTTTAAATTCCCTGTGAGTTCTGCCCTTATCAACATAGATTTTCTTCCTATATTGGGAAGCCTTTAAAAAAAAAATTATTTTCAACATCTACTCCTCTGTTTCCCTAAGTAAATTTTTCCCAACCACTACTCTATCTATTGGGTTATCCCAACTTACTGGTGTGTTTCACTTTCTGCCATAAAGTGCCTCAAATGGGCTCATCTTTAGAGATGTTTGGTACCCATTGTTGTAAGCAAACTCTACCAAGTGTAGATAGTCTTCCCATTTTGAAGGTTTATCCATCAAATACATACTCAACATATCCTCAATCACTTGATTCACCCTATATGTTTGTCCATCTATTTCTAGATGATAAGTTGTATTGAAATCAAATTTGTTCCAAATCCACTAAATAATCCCTTCCAGAAATTTGAGGTAAATTTTGGATCTCTATCAAACACAATTGTCTTGGGTATGCCATGTAATTGAGTAATTTCTCTCATATAAACATCACCAATGTTGGCTTCCTTGTGAGTGAGCTTAACTGGAATAAAATGGGCAGCTTTAGTAAGCTTATCCACCACTACCATGATGGAATCATGTTGCTTGTTTATTATGGGCAATTTGGTAATGAAATCCATTGTTACAACTTCCCATTTCCACTCAAGAATGGGTAATGGTTGTAGCAAACCAGTTGGGTGTCTATGCTCAGCCTTTACCTTTTGACATTCCAAACATTTGGCAATAAAATCAGCAACTTCTTTCTTCATGCCTGGCCAATAATATTGGCTTTTGACAACTGCAATAGTTTTCTGATAACCTAGGTGCCTAGCATAAGGTACATTATGAATTTCTCTAAATATTAGATTCTTCAATTCCTGGTAATTTGGTACATAAATTATGCCCCTGTACATGAGAATTTCATCATTATCTAGCTTGTATTCTTCAATTTTCTGGTGCAATTTACCTTCTTGTAATTTTGCCACTAATTCCTTGTATTGCAAATCTAATTTTGCAGCCTCTAAAATTATGTGTTTCAAATCAGATTGGTACATGATAATGGTTGTAGCATGCAATTCATGCACTCTTCTGTTGAGTGCATCAGACACTTTTTTCTCTTTCCCTTTGATATTCCTTTTATCAAAGTCATATTCACTTAAAAAATTCTAACCATCTACTTTGCCTAACATTTAGAGTTGGTTTATCAAATAAATATTTTAGACCATTATGGTCTGTTCTCAGCTCAAACCTTTTCCCCATAAGGTAGTGTCTCCATTTCCTCAAGGAATGCACTATGGCTTCCAACTCCAAATCATGAGTGGCATAGTGTCTTTCATGCTCCTTAAACTTCCTTGATTCATAACATATAACAAACCCATTTTGACTAAGGACTCCACCAAGTCCTTATTTACATGCATTTGTGCATATAATGAAGTCCTCATTTGGGTCTGCAATCCTTAGTATTGGAGCACTTGTTAATAATCTTTTCAAGTGTTGGAAACTCTTTTAACAATCTAATGTCCACTGAAACTTCACACCCTTCTTTTGTAAGGAAGTGATTGGGTGTGTAATCTTTGAGAATCCTTCGATGAATATCCTATAGTAGCCTACAGGGCCCATGAATGATATGACCTCTGTCACATTCTTTGGTGCTAACCATTCTCTAATGGATTCTATCTTCTCAGGATCCACTGCTATCCCATCCTTTGAAATGATATGTCCCAAATAATGAATTTGCTTCTGATAAAATGATCACTTGCTTAATTTGGAATACAATTGATGCTCCCTTAATACTTGCAACACCATCCTCAAATGATGATCATGCTCTTCTTCTGACTTGGAATATACAAGGATGTCATCCAAAAACACAATGACAAACTTCTCTAAATATTCTTGGAAAACACCATTCATTAAGCACATGAAAACAGTTGGTGCATTTAACAACCCAAATGGCGCCATTGTGAACTCATAATGACCATACCTTGTCTTGAAGGTGATCTTGCTGATATCTTCCTCTTTAATCTTTACCTAGTGGTATCCTAACCTGAGATCTATCTTTGAAAATATCTTTGCATCCTTCAATTGATCAAAGAAATCATCAATCCTTGGCAGAGGATATTTTTTCTTTACAGTCACTTTAGTCAACTGTCTGAAATCAATGCACAATCTTAATGTCCCATCTTTCTTCTTCATGAACAAGACTAGGGCACCCCAAGGTGACACACTTTGGTTTATATACCCCTTCTTCAAAAGTTATTCAAGCTGCATTTACAACTCCTTCAGCTCTGGTGTACTCATTTTGTAAGGAGTCTTTGACACTGGAGCTTCTCCAGGCATTAAATTTATAGAGAAATCAATATCTCTCTTTGGGGGTAGTCTTGGTACCTCCTTGAAAACATCTTCAAAATCTTCTAGGAATGCATGATCTTCCAAGTTTGGCACCTTATCTTTAGGTGTCTCTTCCATATGTGTTGCAAATAATTGACACCCTTTTGTGTAACATTTCTTTTGCTGCAATGCTGAAATTTCTCTGATGATCACTGCCCTGGGAATTCCCTGCAATTTCCTTAGATTCCCTTCCTCATTCAAGCAAGTAAATCCCTTGTTATGACAGTCCAGGATAGCATGATGATGGTCCAACCAATCCATCCCAATTACATAGTCATAGGAACCTAAAGGAAAGATTTTCAAATCTTCCATGGTGTTCAGTCCATTCATGTCCATAAGACATGATTTAACCATCTCATTAACTTTTCTTTTGGCTCTGGTAGCCAGCTTCACAAGCCAAGATTTTCCATGCTTTCTTCTTGGCAAATGCAAACTTTCCACCATCTTAGGATCTATATAACTATGACTAGCTCATGAATCAATTAAAATAGCAATGGTTTGGTTGTTGATCATACCTTCCACTTCAATCATATGTGATTCATACTCTACTTCCTTGTTGTCCAGGGATGCATAGATCCTTGGTACATTTCTTCCCATGTCCTCCATTGTTTCATCTTGTTGTACATTGTGAAAAGTCCTCACTTTTTCACCTCAATAAGGACAATCTCTGAACATATGATCTCCTTTACAACCCCAACATTGAATAGGTGGTTTCCTTGGCCTTTTACCCCCTATCTCAATTGTTTTGGGTTCTTTAGAAGTTGGTTGTCCCTGAGTATTATTTCTGAAGAATGGTGGCTTAGTTCCCTTCTTCCTCTGATCCATCTTGAATTTATTTTTGTCTTCCCAAGATTTTTGGAAAGTTGGCCTTGCATTTTTCTGATCATATAGGCTTTTAGCTCTCCTTATGGTCTCCTCCAATGTCTTGGTATCATCATACTGTATTTTTTCACTGATAAATGATGACAATCCACTCAAATACTTTTGAATCTTAACTATCTCATCCTTGATGAAAGAGACATACTTCAGTAGTTCTAAAAACCTTCTTTCATATTCATCTATGGTCATACTCCCAAGCTTGAGTTCAAAGAACTCTTTCATTTTCTTGTCATAGTATCTCTTAGTCAAGTATTTCTTCTCAAAATATTTCTTGAATTCCCTCCAAGTAACACTTTTCTATTTAAWRTGYTRCACCTGCACAAGTTGAYCCCACCACATGGATGATTTTCCCTTGAGTTGATAKATTAAAATTCTACCTTATGCATGAGAAGAATAATTATGTAATTGGAAATACTTTCTCATRCCCAACTGGAAACAACCATGTCTCTRCATCTTCATCTTTCTTGTGCTCACCATCAAATTTAGGAGGTTTGATTTTGTTCATTTCTCCTCTTAGCTCATCCACCCCARACCTCTTATGCTTCCTGAYAGGGGATGGACTTGAKTTGTTGTGTTCCCTCTTATCRGAATGYCTCRRGGAGTKATGGTGATGAYTGCTAACACTTCWTGTTCTTMTTTTCTCATCARGAGACCTGTGACTTCCAKATTTKCTTGAGCCACTCTCCTTATCCAATTTATTTTCTATTTTGTTCAAKCTCTCCAYTAACTTCAYKTTGAAKTCATMWTKCTKMTCCTTGKCTCTCATAATCCTTCCATTATCATMTTTATGGCTTTGGACATCCTTCTACAAATTTTTAATGGTCTCTACCATATTCATGTTTTCATCCCTTCCTTCTCCATGTCCATTGGAGTTTGTTACTTCAATGCCCAAATGGACATTCATCCCTCTTATTTCATCTTCTTGGTTGTAAGTCCCTTGTGCCTCTTCCATTAATCTAGACTGTGTGTTGATCCTGATCCTGATCTAGTTATTGTTAACTCTGCAAAATGTGCAACCAACAAAACTTTATCAGGCTAACTGTTTCAACAATTTCATAAAAAATATGAACCATTTTTGTTCAATAATATATCAGAATTCTTTCTTCTTATTTCTTGTAAAATTGAGTGCCTAGATCAATTTTCTGGGTGAATATTTATATTCTTTTGTCCAACACATTTCCAACGCCTGCTCCCATGCTCAATTTTGAGTCTTGAGCAGAACGTTATGGCTATTTAAAAATTGCCCATTAATTTTTTTTCTATTTACACTCCAACTTGATGCAACTCCGCGATGTAATTATGCATTTTGCACCTACTCCATTGGATTTTTCATAGGAAATCAATTGGGTTTATTCACACACATATTATGGACACTCTTTCCATGTTTCACCTTTTTCTGGGTTCTTGTCTGCTAGTTACAGTATGCTAAAGTTCTAGGCCAATTTGTGTTTCTGGTCTGAAATGCTACAGGTACCTTCTTTTCCATATTAAACATTTTTAACATGCTCATAAATTTAATTCATCTCTTGGATTGTCTTTTATGGTTCAATATATTTCCATTAACTTCTCCTGCACCTCAAACTGATTTCAGAGCAGAAAGTTATGGCTCTTTGAAGCTAGTTGGGTCTTAAACTTTACCCTCCATTGTTTGTGTTGTAACTTTCTCATAAAAGCTTTGTTTAATGAATTGCTTACACCATTAGAAAGATCTATTTGATCTCTTTCATTTGAGCTACAAAGACAATGTGTACCTAGGTATATTTTGTTCTCATGGTTTTCAAGTACCTAAAAATGTTGTTAAGGGCCTCATAAACACGTTGTAAAAAGATCACGTTCAAACAGTATAAAATGTCGCGGAAATTCGTTGGTTTTTTGTTGTTGTTCACCCTCCAAACCACTTCGCGCACACACATTTCAACTTGTACACCCATAATTAGCATGTGCAACAACATCACAATGTAAATCATCTTGCACACACTTATAACCATTGAGCATTACTTCTTTGTCGCTCCAATAACTGGTGTGCACTACTTTTGTGTCGCGCACCAATATCCACCACGCATGAATTCGGTTCTTCCACTGTTACCTGTTGCGCAAAATTTTTGTATCATGCACTGATATTCCGCGCGCATTTACCTCTATGCACTGCACCATTTCAAAGTTTAGTACGCCCCCACCATGCACCATCACTCCACGTGTACCATTAATTAAATTGTTGCGCGACAACATATCCCCACATTACGCGCGCACCAACCAGAGTCCTCTGTGCCATGTCAATATTGCGCACACCACGTGTGCCCCCATCATTATGTGTGTGTACACCACGCACTCCTTATTATGTGTATGCACACGATGTGAACCTTAATATGCTTGTGTACACCACGCAATGCTAAATTTAGTGCACGGACCCACACACCAACATTTTTCCGCGCGGTGCCAAATTTTAGCAGGCACACCCGCACGCTGGCATTTTTCCGTGCAGTGCCAAATTTTAGTGCATGCACCCGTACACTAACATTTTTCCACACAGTGCCAAAATTTAGTGTGCATACCCACTCACCAACATTTTTCTGTGCGGCACCAAATTTTAGCGCGCACACCCACATGCTAACATTTTTCCGCGTAGTGCCAAAATTTAATGCGCGCACCCGCATACAAACATTTTGCCGTGCAGCACCAAAATTTAGCGTTCGCACCAACACACCAATATCTTTCCACGCAATGCCAAATTTCACCTATCACGGGCTTTTCACTACGCATCATGCATTTTTAGTGCGCACATTCATTTGTATGTGCATCAATTCCTTGTGAATTCCACTGCAGAAATTGGGGTTTTTTCCTAACCTTTTCCCCAATTTACCATAGACATTATGCAACTATGAAATTCATTCAATTTCACCCCGATAAAACTAGTTCAACCTCAGAAACAAAAAATTGTTGTGGGTTGAAATTTCTGGAACGATTTTTTCCACACTCAATTCAGGAATTAAGAATTTTAATTACTAATCTTGCTCCATATGTCATGGCTTCACTGTAACTTCAAAGTCGACCAATTCCAAGTCTGAATTTGCTAGAACAAACATTAAACCATAATATCTCACCACTTGGCTGAATTTCTCCATTTTCTCATGAATTTAACAATAGAAATTGGGGATTTTTCCAATTTCGCGTCATTGCTTCTAAAATTTACCATGGATGCTCTGTGACTTGAAATTTGGCCACTTCAAAATCAATCCTCTATGAAATTTCTCTTCAACTCAACATTTTCGGCCCATCTAGGCACAGTGATGAAAATTGAAGCTATGATACCATATTGTAACGTCCACGGCCACCCATGTTGGACCACGCTACATGAGAGAAGGCTTTCATTCTCTCTGTGAAACATATTGTAACATACCCAAAATCCAACTGGCTATGCCACATAAATTTTTTGAACTGCATGCAATTAAATCATATACACATAAAACCTTTGCAGAACTTCATATATAAAACATAAACAGACAAATACATTATGTAAAAGAACGAATTGATATTGAAATAACAATAAACATAGACATCCGGCATATACCGGAAATACCCATAAACATACAGACAACTATAACCACGCATAGGATAAACCCATAAAAATGAACACGTAAATAATAATGCAGCATGTAAATTTATCACACAATTGGCACTTATCTTGGTAAGAATATCACCAAGTGTGTGCAGACCTTCCATGAACCTCCCAGCCTTAGACCACACTGCCCATCACTCTCAGTAGTGGGTCACCACCGAGATGGAACTAAACTCCACCCGGGTAAAGGGATTTCTAACCAGGCTAATGGCTCATAGACAACAAGAAATTCTCTGTCACAGTGGCCTATTATAAATAACAGCCTATAGTCCCTCATTCCCCATATTCTTGTCCCACCCCAGGAAGTGTGCCCCTTCTCTGCTCAACAGTCCTTTGGTTGCCCCCCTTCCTTTTCGTGCTTCAACAACAGGCTGGACAGGAAGTCTTAGAACCCTGTAGCTACAGTTTATCACCCTCGGGAAAACAATTCCCAACAATTCTCTCACCCAGAGATGAATTCCTCATGGGCCTGACAACCTGCTTCTTCAGTCCAACTCCCAAGCTAACCAGCTACTCAAAACATGTATGGTTATGGATACAGTACAGGTACAGTGGTAGGAAGGTATGCAGGATAGCTCAATGAATGTTTGAGTGATGATGGAATAATGGTTGCCTCATGGAAAGAATGATGGAAAATGAACTAAGTCAAAACAATATGTATGTATGTCCCCAACTTGACACTTGTCATGTTGGGAGCTACTTTGGCCCACTTGTCCCCATCCTTGGAACTTAGGACAAAATAATTATCCATACTTTGTAATTTAAGAAATATTAATATAATTTTCCTTTTTGGCTTAAGCTCCCTAGCTTAGCCCTTTTTCTCAACTTTTAGCCCCCACCCTTTCCCTAACTAGTGGAGTTTATCCCCCCATCTCTTTTATCGTGGTTGGTCTGTGCACAATGATGTATATTATATTAATGATGAGACATATAAAAAATAGGCACATTGGCCTTTAAAATCTAGGCTCTTCATCCTAATCATCACAAAACGGGCTCACCATCATATAAAACAAAGCATATACACAAAGGCTCCCTAGCCTTAAAATCGTGCACACTTAAGTTGTTACACGCAGTATCCTAGAATGTGCACATTTCATCATTTTACTACGCAGTACGTACATGCACTATGCCATGAAAGGTGAATACAAAAATATATCAAACAACTCACCAGCTTAAGTACATTTTCATTTACATTTACAATTGGGTTCAGCCTAGGGATATTACATCAGTGGAGGGACATAGGTAAGAAGGAAATTTTTGTTATATGATGTTTTTTATATTTTAATTATATAAAATGTTTTTTGTGTCATCTATCCAAGACTAATCAAGTGCTCTCAATAATGCATGTGTGGAGCCTTATCATCCTCCAGGATCATCTCCAATCTAGAGGCGAGGAGAGAGATGTGTTGTAGCAGGTGTGATCGCCGCAAATCTCAAGGCGATTGAACAAAACCTAGAGGGACTAACCATGAATGTCCTTGATGCCACGGTGGATGAACTTCCTAGGAACTATCAACGCCACACAGTTGGCATATATGCATCTATTGGTCGACTTCTCCATAAAGTGTCATGGGAAGTTGTTTGTTACAGCGAGCAGCATCCTTGATGCTTTTTGTACATGAAGCCATGAGCTTCACTTTTTGATATTTTGGTCTTTGGACAAACACTTTTTGTAATTTTTTGTCGTTATAAATATAAAGTTCCTACTGCCTTACTTTTTTTTGTCAAAAATGTGTGATTGGGTTTATAAATGTCTCAAATGTCCATCTAACACATAATCAACCAATGCATCTATCAATGTATTTAGACATCTAGGAATATGTTGATACTCAATGTAATCAAAATGTCTTTCCAAGAGGTGAATTCGTAAATATACCGATAACAAACTAGGACTTTGGATGGAATAAATGTTACTCAAATGTAGTACTACTAACTGTTAATCAAGTCGTACAATAAGATGACGGATGTCAAGTGAAATGTCGTCAGTTAGAAACTCAATAATTGCACTGTATTATGCAATATTATTAGTTGCATGACCAAGGCAAACACCATGTAGACTAATCAATCAAACACCATGTAAACTAATCAATTCATCTGTAGGTGCATATATTGCCCATGTAGCAGACGCTAAGTTTTGAGTATTGCGACTAGCACCATCAGCAAAGACGATATAGGGTAATGAAGACACTGACATCTAGAAACCAAGCACAATGCAGGGTAAGCAGCTGAAAGGTAGAACCAAAAATGAAAAATCACACAAGAGTATGATACACTAAAAATACACAACACTTATGCAAAAATGTTTTAAGCATAGTACTTCTTCAAGTAAATCCCATTTCTGGGTTCACTCAAAGGAATTCCATCATAACCTACCAGCTCATAAGCCCCTTTCTCCAACACTCGTTTGGCAATATAAGGGCCAGGCCACATTTTCTTGAATTTGTCGGCCCCTAATAAGTCACGATCTTGTTCGTAAAGAATAACCAAATCACCCTCAGAAAAAACACGTGGTTTGACATGCTTTTCATATTGAGCTTTGACACGCTTTTTCTGAGTTTCAATTACTAAGGAATCATCACAACGAGTCTCATCTAATTGCATCAAATACAAGAGACATTCCTCCTCAGTCGAGGTGTTAGGGAGAAGTTCGAAAACTAGTTTCAAAGATGGGACTTCACATTCAATCGACAGAATTGCTTCAATACCATATACTAATTGGAAAGGTGTGAATCTCGTGGAAGACTTAACAGATGTTTGATGGGCCCATAATGCCAAGAAGAGCATCCTGTTCCAACTTGACTTGTGAATTCCTACCATCTTTCAAAGCATAGTAGTGAGAACTTTGTTGATTGCTTCAACCTGGCCATTGGCCTGCGGATAATAAGGGGTTCAATTTTCATGTTGAAGACCTAACTTCTCGGTAATTTCAGACATCATGAAATTGCAAAAATGTCTACCATGGTCAGTGATGATGGCTTGAGGGACACCAAATCTAGTAAGGATATGATTGAATATGAATAATGTTGTAGGTTTCCCTATATTATCAAATGTAGGCATCGCCTCGGCCCACTTAGTGAAATAATCTATGGCTATGATGATGTATCCATGCCCCTCGAATGAGTGAGGGTTACATGTCATGAATTCAATGCCCCATTTAGTGAATGGACCAATGGAAACTACAGGGTGTAAGGGAGCTGGATGAGATCGGATCTTATTGTTGTAGGTTTGACAAGTGTAGCATTTCTGGATGACAGTAATGCAATCCTTAAAAAATGAAGGCCATAAATAACCAAGTCATAAGATATTTTGGGTAGTGGCATACCCAGACATATGATCTCCACATGCTCCAGAATGACAGTCATTCAAACCTTTCTCAGCTTCATCATATGTGAGACATCATCGAAATATGGAATCAATACCACGGTGGTAAAGGGTATCACCAAGGATAATGTATTGATGGGATTGATACCAAATACGACGACAATCTGTACTAGAAATATCAGGCTGGAAAGTTTGGGTTTGGATATAAATGATCATTTCTCCATACCATATAGCGTCAGAACTGATCAAAAAGAGAGATTCATCAGGAAAGGAATCTTCTGCCACAATTTATGTTTCAATAGAGGGAAGGTCACATATCAACTCGACAAAAACCAAAGACTTCTTTGACTTGGCGTGCTCAAACTCCAAATCAAACTCTTGGAGAATAATTATCCATTTAGAGTATTTCCCCCCCATCAATTGTCAATTAAGGATGTGTTGCATGGGGTTGCAATCGGAAATGACTGTGGTTTTTCATAATAATATGTAGTGTCGAAAACATTGAACAACTTGAACAACTGGCAAGTCCAGTTTCTCCACATGTAAATATTTGATTTTGGTGGTCGTGATACTCCAACTCAAATAGTATATCACATGTTCATCATGTGAATCATCCTCTTCGACCAAAACCATAGAAATAGTAGAGTCCGAAGAAGCTAAGTACAGGAAATAATCTCGACTATAATCGGGTGGAAATAAAAGTGGTGTACGGGTCAAGGTGAGTTTCAAAGCTTCAAAGGATTTGTTGGCAGTGTCGTTCCATACAAAATCATAACCCTTTTTAATAAGTCGAGTAAATCCTTTCGTTAATTCAACATAGTTGGGTATGAATCGACGTAAAAAGTTTTCCTTCCCTTGCAGACTTTGGAGTTGACATAGTGTGGAAGGACGAGGTAAATTGAGTATAGCCTCAACCTTCAGAGGGTCCATTCTAATCCCATATATAGACTAAATAAAACCAAGAAGTCATCCAGAATCCAAACAAAAAACACATTTATGTGGATTCAATCGTATGAAATAATAACGACAATGTAGGAAAATGGCTCGTAGATGTGTTGGGTGATCTTGACGATACATAGAGTGTACCAGTAGATCATCTAGGTAAGGTTATACAATGTTCTTAATGTCATGAAAATCATAATACATAGCGTGTTGAAAAGTCACACCAACATTTTTGAGACCAAAAGGTAGTTTCCGGTATGCGAAGGTCCCCCAAGAGCAAATAAAAGCATTCTTATGTTGATCCGCAGGTAAAATATTGATTTGATTATAGGAAACCATCCATCAAGGAGAAAATTTCACTCTCAACACAGTTGTCAACAATCTAGTCAATGAAAGGGGTTGGATAATTGTCTTTGGGACAAGCTTTGTTGATATCCCTATAATCTACACAAACGCAGATCGTGCCTTGTTTCTTCGTAACCGGAACAAGATTGGACACCCAATCATTCAAAGCCACTAGATATACAAAACCGACTTTAAGAATTTTTTCAACTTCAAGCTTAATAGTAACATCTTTGCGTGGGTGTACTGGGTGAAGTCTTTGTCAAACAGGTTTAGCATCCAGGTAAGTCTTAATCTCATGTAAAAATATATATGGATCAATGCTAGGAATTTCTTCGTAACTCTAGGAAAAAACGTCATGTAATTCTTGGAAAAGATCTTTGTAAGTATGGACCTCATCAACAAAACAAGAGGCACCGATGTGAAAATTTTCCATGACTCCGTGTTTAATCAAAATATCAAGAGGGATGGTAGGGGAAATATTTCCCAAGTTCCCTTCATACAAAACATCATGTGTTGGTTCAGGAACAGAGGAAATAATAACAATGGTAGACGGAGTCGAAATCCATTGATGACTCTTTATGGTGTCAGGATCCAGGAAGAGAATAGAATGATGATGCCCATCGTCCCATGGGGTATCTTCCATAGACATAACTGTCATGATAATCTCATCAGTGGGAAATATCACGTGAAATGGATTAGGAGATGTATCACAGAGATAATGAGGAGAAGGAGTTGTCAATTTAATAACTTGATAAGACAATTCTACCAGACTCAAAGGCATTATGTCACCGTAACAAAGATAGTCACCATATCTAGATACTATCTATGGGTCATAAGAGTCAAGGGTTTCACCAACAGAGTTCGATATCATTTTAATCGAAGCAAGAAAAGGAGTAGAAATATCAGGTGGTGGAATAGGAAATGTACCCATTAACGATGAATATTTTAAAGGACCCACACTGACATTCGCATAATCGGGAAGTGTTTTTGCAATGAAAGGTATGTTTCTAGTATGTGAATCAGATTTAAACAAGTTCAGTTGATCGATGGTAATGAATTTTATTTGGTACGGGAAACTTAACACGCAAAAAAGAGTAGAAAGAACTGCTCACATGGAATCAATCCAACTACGGCCAATTAGAAGGTTGTAATCGAGAGGTGCATCAAAGACCTCAAATTCAACATTAATTGATTTTCCTTCTAACGTAATAGAAAACGAAGGAAGAACACCATAAGGTTTAAACATTGTACCATTAAAATCCTTGAGATTATTGTGTGACTCGGTAAGGGCAAGAGAGCCAATGGCTTTCAAACAGATAATGAACATGACGCAAGTCGAGGCTCCTTCGTCAATAACGGTTCGACAAATATTCTTATTTTCCACAACAACTTGTATTTGAAACGCTAATTGAGGAGGAATCCTTAGAATATGATCATCCAAGTCAAAGATTATCAAATTTGTAGCAATAGGATCAATTCCACCAATAGCATTTAACAATGCCTTCTATTGAGTAGGACAAATTTGAAGTACTTCGAGAGCCGACATCGCAGAGGGTGCTTGCGCAAGGTCTTCTACAATACTGTAGTTTTGGGAAACATGTGCATGAGGATGAAACTATGACTTTCGAACAACACCCTTAGGGGGAGGACAAAGAACTATATCTAAGACAGGTCATTCAAGATGAAGAGGACTGTTTGGAGGTGAAGTTGGTGGAGGAGGTTGAACCAATGGAGGTGGTGAATCATCAACTTTCTATTTTGAAGGAGAATAATCTTTGGCTCAAGTTGCGGCTAAAAATTCATTCTTCTTGGAGTCACTAGTACACATAAGTACATAAGACGTTGTAGAGGTAGAAGTTTGGTCATGAATGACCAATTTGGCCCGCTGTTGAGAAGGAAATGGTTGTGACAAAATGACAGGAGTAGGATGTGTCATAGTCCCTTGCAGGAACTTAGTAACCTCGGCACGTCGTGGACAATATTTCATATAATGATCCTCACCACATATAAGGAAAGGATAACGAGGTTTGTGCTTGTCTTTTTCATCAGTAGGATAGGTCTTGGTTTCTCAGATTGTTGATTATTATTTTTGTACTCTTTATTCTCACCCTTCCATTTCTTTTTATTTTGATTTTTACCTGCAAGTGTAGATTGAACGGAATTAGCTTTAGAGGTTTTACCACGAGAAGGAGTCGAAGGAGGAGTATTTTGTACATTAGGAGTAGTAGACTTGGGATTGGAATGATTGTCTTGTTTAGACTCAGTCTCATCATGAAAAGTGTCAATCATTCCATCATCAACATGAGAAGCTACTGGAGGTGTTGGGGTTGGATTCATAGATGGATGAGGAGCATCATGGATCAAGTCATATAGCGTGCCCGTTTGTGAATAAATGAGATCCAAATATTGAGCATGACTAATCACCTTCTCTTCAGTGAAAACACCACCCATGGTAACATCATGGCCTATAGGACCAATGAGTGACTTGGTAAACCACTTGGCCAATAGTTGATCAGGAAGAGGAACTTTGATTAAGCGTCTTCTCCTCCTCCACTCATGAATATGATCAGAAATGTGAATAGAAGAGGATTGTTTAAATGAACTCAAAATTTCGGTTCCTGTCTGATATCGTATCGACAATTGGTAATGCATTAATAAATCCATAGCTAAGGTATTGAATTCATTGAAGAATCCTCGTGGTAATTCAATATACCATTTAGCTGTCGAACCCGTAAGAGTTCGCTGGAAAAGACGTAATCTTATAGATTCATCTATCAAGGAGTTGGATGAACACCAAAGATGGAATGTCATGATGTGATTATTTGGGTCTTCTCCCGATTGAACGTCAAACTTCAGAATTTCTGATGGCAATTTGGTAGGTATGACAGGTCAATAAGGAGAATGCAAAATAGGATCATTCAAAATCCTAGATAAATCTGGTAAATCCAAAGTAGCAAGAAATGACAACTGTCTGTTAACTTGAGGAAACAAGTAGTTTTGAGGAGGTAGTCCCGTAGGTATACTAGTAGGACCATAAGCAGTATGTAGATAGTTAGAGAGTCCTGACAAATTCAGTGGTGGAGGATTCTGAGTCGAATAGCCAACATGAGGTGGTTGATTAGGTAAGCTCCCTTGTAAAGGAGCGTTAGACTGAAAACCTTGACCCCAGGTAGGATTCATAGAACCTGGATATGGTTTCCTGAGATTAGGGGGTACAAAAGAATTAACTTGAGGAGGCTTCCCCCCAGAAATTTGTTGATTACCTTGGAAAGTAAAATTCCAAGGTTGAGATTGTAATCTAGGGATATTTTTTCCATACACTAGGTTATGGCCTCCAACTTGAGTTTGCCCCCCCAACTTGAGGTTGACCTCCAACAGGAATTTGAAAACCAGAAGCGAAAAAAGGCCTTGTGCCTCCAACTTGATTGGAGCTACTAGGGCCAAGATGATTAGATGCTCCAGGTGAAAGTGGAGGACGAATGTTAGGCCCCTCGGAGAGAACTTGGGTAGATGTAGGAACAAAACTACTAACAACATTTTACATAAGAGGAACAAAAAGATTAGACCCTTCAGATGGATTCTAGGCAGGATTAGCAATGGAAGTATTCAAAGCATTATACCCAGGAGGAAGTGATGGATTTGATCTAAGCGAAAGTGGTGTTCCAATAGGAGCTTGAATGATTACCACATTTTCAGCAGAAACATGTGTAGCTTGTGGGACCATGGTAGAGTTAGTGAGCTGCAGAAGAAGAATTGTATGAGAATCAACCAACAATTGGTCTAAAACTATGACAACATTACTAGTCATGCCAGTAAAATGGTCTAAAGGTACTGTATAAGTAGTCGAAGTCATAGGCATATGGGATGGCATAGGTTGATTATGACTCATTCCTAGTTTATCAAAAATATTGTGTCCGGAAGAGGTCTTCCAAAAATAACGGACAGGGACAGAACTAGGATTAAAAATTTCAGCAGTATGAACCGTAGTTCTAAACGATTCACTCTAAAAAAGTGGATCATCTACACCAGACTTTGCATGAGGTCCAGTAGGTATTACAGTATAATCTTCAGCAACAACATCTCCCAATGAATTTATCTGGAGAAAAAGTGGGTCTCGTATAACACTCAATAATGGATTTACAGGAAGTATTGATTCCTCTAATGGAGTAGAACTTCCAATCTCAGAGGCTATGTCGTTATTGACTGCTCCTTTAGGATAACAATTGGGTGAGTTAGGAAGAAAAGGAGTGTATTCTTCCAGATCTTCCAGAGGTAACCCTTTCATCCTATGTGAACAGCAAGGGTCGATGTTGGCCGCACCAAATAAAGAATGAAATAAATCTATGGCCAACTAGAGAAACAAACAACACTCACTAATAAAATCTAGATATCAAACACAAAAATAAAAATTCTTATTTTGAAGTCACTAGTTGGTGATGAAATCCAACATCTCGAAATCAAGACAAGAATGGGCTGGGATAAAATAGGTGGAAAAGTTATGTTGACGACCTGCTTAACGGACTTACACCCTGGTGCAAGATCCCACACATAACCGTCGGTATACCCTCCAAGGAGCCCGAGTGAGTTTGTCCAACATCGATTCTAGGTATCATGAAGACTTTCCCTTCCACAATCACCTTGTGTAAAGACTTTAAATATATAGGCCACTAAGGTTACCAATTACGACAATGATGTGTAGGGAAGCATTCGACAGTCTGATCCACCCGCAAAGGCAGGATATCTAAGCCCGAAATCAACTTGAGAAGGTCCCCACAGGATTTTTTTCTCAATTGACCCCCAATAATACACATAATCTTTACACTAAGACAAACAAAGTAGGGTGAGTAACTCTACCGACCCTAATGCGACCTCGTGATTGACGCTTGTGTTAGAAGGGCTTCCCAGGACAAAATGTAGCAAGTGGATTTGAACTCTTCTTATCACAAGATATTATTGTGTGTTTTGATGCTTTGGAGAGTGTGACTTACAACCTATTCCAAAGCACTATACTAGATAATGTTGGTGTAGAAAATTTGTAGAAAATAAAAGTTGCTAATAGATTTTAAAATTGTGTTGTATTTTAAACGTTGTTGCTTACTCAAAAGGGAAACGAAAATGAAATTGATGATGTGTTTGACCTTGACCCAATAAAATGAAAGAAGAGATGATATGCAATCGCTTAATTCATTGAACTATAATTAAAATAGGGAGAAGTTTTCTCTTTTTAGAATACAAAAGCTACGAAACACAATTTCTCAATTTTTGAATGAAAAAAATTCCAAATAATCAAAAACTACTAAATTTTCCATTTTTTCTCTTTTTACAAACATTTGAATGCAACAATTTTCTTGCAAAAAATGATAAAAAGAAGAATAACTTCAGTTCTTTCTTTCTCAAATCAAATCAAAGATATAATGAAGAAAAGAAAGCACGATCCAAGAAAACTAGCGCATTCGCAACACTATTCCCAAACCAAACTCACAATGTAAACAAAAAATGAAACGACAAGAAAACCTTTTGTCAAATACAAACAAAAATTGTCTCTTAATAAATTAACAATCCAGAAAGTAAAAACAATCCAAAAATCAAAATAAATCAAGGACTCCTTATCAAACAAGCACTCAGGACCAAAATCTCGAGATTATACCCTTGTGACAAGAAATCAAAAGAAAAACTTGCAAAGCTTATAAAGAAGACTTTCAATTTCCTAAAATCAATCAAATGCAGGCTTAAAATTTGTAAATCAATCATTCACTCGTGTAAAAAGTTCATCCTAGGAAATAAAGAAAAAACTGGGTAGAAAAAGGAAAAATGGTTATCACCCAACAATTTCTACAGGAATCATCGTAGGCCACAAAGGAGTACAGTGCGACGATCTAGGATTGTCGTAGTCTATCAATAAGGTATAGTGCAACGTCATCACACTGGTCTGCACCAGTAGAGTGCAACGACAGAGTATCATTGCAAGATGATAATAGGACACAATGTGACGATCTCTAAAAATAAAGAAAAATGGGAAGAAAGACAAAATTTCTCAATGAACCTTCATACCCAGGAGTCAAGATGGATCACCCACAGACTCAGAGAATGAAATTAACCAAAAGAAGGTAGGCTAAAAGAAAATAAGAGGAAAAAAACCAAAAAAGGTTGTATCCCCATTACGGTCGCCAATTTTTTTATCGGACAAATCGGTAAGTACGGACACAAACTGATCTCCCTAACTTCCACAGGAAGCTAGAACAAAACAAGACAGAATACAAACTTCACCTTAGATGTCATTGTCATATAAACTAGTTTAGAGAGGTACAAGTGACATAACTTTTAGACAATGTTTGATCCTCGCTAGTTTCATCCTTGTATCTCCTTCTTTGAGTTTGCGGGATGGTGAACCTGTTTAAGCAGCACAAACCAACAAAAAGAGAGAAAAAAGAGATATATATTCCAATGAATCCTATGTATAATATCAAGGAGTTATACAATAAAAGTTAAGACACCTTTATAGGGAAGCAATGTATTACTTCATTATATTAAATGGAAAGTGGAGAATACAACCCATGCCTTGATGTTGCAAGTTCCCTTTCAATGACTCTTTGCTCCAACACACACACCTTTTCTCCAATGCCTTTGATAAAGAAGATCCACAATTTGACTTAGAGAACTAAAGCAAAGCTCTCAAGTATAATCTGTAGTAGAACTCTTCATGCATATGCAATCCCTTGCAAACCTTATCCTTTTCCATAAGATATCCCTCTTTATATAGGGTGAAAGAGAGATAGATGAGGGGATTAGGATGATCCCACTAAATCGGAGAAGCGAGTAAGATCCAAACCGATCGGAGGCCACTTCATCTTCTAGAAGATTCCCTTTTAGAACATTCGTGAATTTTGACTTTTCCTTTGCTTAAGCATCATTGCACCCTACGCATAGGAATCCTAAGAAAACGTTGTAGTCCAGCTTTGGTGCAGAGTGCGACGATCATGCATGGTCGTACCCTATGCATAAAGCAGGGTGCGACAACCTTCCTTGTCATAGTTTTTGAAAGAGGAAAAGAAAAATACTTTTCTCATGGAGAAAGTCTCTTTTAATATTTTCAGGGAACATGGAAATGAGTTAAGCACATGTTTTCAATTGATCACTGGGGTGACCAAAATAATGTGTAACACGAGCCCTAAAAACATTTTCTATGGCCTCAAAACAACCCTGAAAGTTCGAGACCCGAAAACTAGGAAAACAATTGCCAAGTTGAAAAACTGCCAAAATGAGCCAGTAGGAATAGGTGGGTGGCCACCAATATCCATTTGGATCATAATCACTTTAAAATTTTGGACATAGATATAAATGCACAAATTAACAAAAGAATGTAAACATTGGGTTTTTGGACAAGGATGAACTCTTTTATTCAATTTCAATATAAAAAGGATTACAACCTTTGTTGGCAACCACTCCACGAACAAAGTTTGGGCTCCTCTGTCATGGATTCAAGTGTATCAATCCCACATTAGCTTATCGCAACCAACATATCACCAAGGGAAGGAGGAAAGGTTTCATAAGGAGAAAGGTTGGAGGGGA
Source organism: Picea glauca (assembly GCA_000966675.3). Taxonomy (NCBI): domain Eukaryota; kingdom Viridiplantae; phylum Streptophyta; class Pinopsida; order Pinales; family Pinaceae; genus Picea; species Picea glauca. The sequence goes on from JZKD02S2370342.1 coordinate 279,411, forward strand.
AGGATGAGGCTAAAACTCAGAATAGGATGCAAATCTTGGGCTAAGAAAGGGAAGGGATTTTGGTAGAGGTTTCTTATTCTCTTGCTCATGTTCATAAATGACCCCCAAGACATCTTTTTATATGATAAAAATATGGTTATTTGGTTTGTGGATGGTCTACAAGGAGTAAAATGGTTAGGAAACCCTCCATAGCCTGTAAACTTTGTGAATTCTGCATATTTTTTGCAACTTTTGGAGGTAAACGCAGGTTATCTAGCATGCAACATGCATGTGTACATGGGATAAATAGCATGTAGCATGTGTGTGTACGTGGGATATTAGTGCAGTAATCCAAAAAATGGTGTTTTAAAAGGAATCCTTAGCAGTATTTTGGAAAAGTATGCAAATGGAAGGGCCAATGTCTTGTATGCATAGATAAGGCATTTTGGACTATAACAAGGGTGGAAAGGGAAGTCATACTAGAACTTTGGCTGTCCATGGTCTTTTGTAGAGACAATTGTTGTATTTGGTTGGACAACTGATCTGTGGGATTTATTTGTGTTGATCCTACAATACCATCAGTATGAGGCCTAAACTTCAGTTTGGTCAATTCAAAGGTTGATCATGGTGTGTCAGGAAGAATCTCATAAAGTATGTCATATTACGAATAGATCAATTATAGATGTTCAACCCTCATTATAGCCTCTTCTTCAGAAATAACTCTAGAAGTTGCAATGTATTTATAAATAAAAGGCACCAAAGACTTTAGGAACCACTCGAGCAAAAATGTAGGAGGGACCTTTATTTTAATCAAGCTCTTACGACGAATCCATTCTTGGAAATGATCAGAGTTGTGGGAGGCCTTAGTCTACTCAAAATTGGACAAAAACTCATGTCGACATCGTATCTCACCGGTAGCTGAAAATGGTTCAATAAAAACATTGTCAGATCGTTAAAGTAAGAGTAATTTGAGTCATCGAGGTAAATATACCACTTCATGATACCCCCTATGAGAGTGAGTTGAAATAATCACAGCTTAATAGATTCATCATTCAATTAATTGGAGGAGAAACACAAGTGAAAAGTTTTAACATGATCGCCCAGATCTTCACCAGGCTTGCCTTCAAATTTTGGAATATCTGAGAGAAACTTAGTCGACATAGGAGGCCAACATGGATCATGACAAATAGGGTCATTTAACAACCTTGACAAGTCTAGCAAATGAATATTTTCCAAAAATGGTAACCTGGGTTGTGGAAGAGTTAAAGGAAAAGAAAAACCTAGATTTTGGCTAGCACCATGTTGCCAAGAAATGTTTTCCTATTGACCAATATTCTGGTAAAAGCCAGGGTTTCCTTGGCCAAGGTAGGGGACTTGTGCACTAGTATTCATCATCAACAATTTCAGATAGTTTGATGGCATACCTTAAGTGGGGATTTCCCCTGCATGGTATTCCAAAATCCTTGGTTGAGGTTTCCCTCAGTTGATCCCCCTGGTATAGTAGTTGAACTTGCACAGGGTTCCACTAAACATGGGAGGGGTTTCCCCCAATCAAAATCCCTTGCATAGGTATAGAACCCTACCCAAGATTTCCAAGACCTTGAAAGGAAGTGGTTCCTGCCATCATTCCTTATGAAGGTAAAAATCCTTGCATAGTGTTGGGTTGATTGAGAAAGGGGTTTCCCCCTGAAGAAAACACAAACAAAGATAAGGCATTATTCTCAAAATCACCAAATAAATAGAACGACATGGACCCAACCATATTCGTATAGGATAGAGTTCCTTGACTCCCTCCACTAACAAGCTAGAACTAGCATTGGACCTAGATTGTTGTTGAAAATCACCTCCAAGAGAGGGGGATGGAAGGGGGATATTACCCCCACCATAACGGATTGCATTGTACGGAGAAGAGGCACCCCTGAGGGATCCTTGCAAGGGAGCGTTACACCCCCCTACCCCCAGACCAATAGTTTGTAAAGTGGAGTAGGTTAAAGTCGAACTTGTGTCAAAGCCTGGCATCCCATATGAGAAAGGAGCACCAGACGTGTTTTTTATGGTCAAAGTATGAACAATGGTTGAAGTCATAGTAGATATTGTGCCACTTCCAGAAGTGGTAGGTGTCTAACGAGAGGTATTCCTTGTAGGGGAAGGTAGGGGAGGGGGTATGGTTCCCCCTCCACCTACAGTCAAGAAAGAAGTATGAGGAATCCCAGTATAGGTAAAATAATTTACTTCATATCTAGCCACCTAAATAGATGACAATTAGGGGTAGTCACCTCAAGAGGGACTATCTGAACTAGAACTTGCACTAAGAGGTCATTTATCAGAGGTTTCTAGGGCCTAACAAATCCTTCAACTTCGAGGTTTGAAATGTGAGTTACCTTCGGTTCAAGAGTGTCTCCTCTCGGGATAGGTTTGGTCATAATTTCTTGTGGCCCAGTAGTATGGAAATAACCATCTTGATCTAAACTTCGCCTAAACTATGGATGTGGAGGTGTCTCCATAGTTTCCAGTGGGAGACCTTGAAGCCTACATGAATGGCTGAGTTGTTGATCATCCACCTTATGGAACGATGAAACGAAAATCTAAGGAAAGTCTAGGGGGAAGCATAGAGCACACACTAAGAGTCCCTAAAGATGAATCAAGGAAATGAGAGAAAGGTAGGAAGAACAGTTACGCCACCCAACACTAGATCAACTTACCAATGCAAGTGTAACTTGAACACAGAAACACTCTCCGGGTATACTATGTGAAGCATGGCCTAACATATGCCCTAGGTACCACAGTATGCCCCCTGGAGTCACCTTGTGTAAGTACCTATAATAAGGAAACTACATTTCTAACTCACAGTTAGCCACCAGGTGGGTACAATCGACAATCAGGCAGATCGTATGAGCAGGATAACTATGTCTTAAGCCTTTCAAAGGAACCAAAGGAAAATTGTCCAGAAGAAAACTGAGGATCTGGAATGGATTCGTTGTCCACAAAGCTTCGTAGTCATATCAGTCAGAAAAATCCTAAGAATGAACCTCAAACACGATCCCCACTATGCTCGGTCCAACTTTGGAGGGGAGATATCCACCACTTTTCCTCGTGCAACCTCGTTTTTATCCCATGTGTTAGACGTGGGTCCCGGCTAACTTTTACGAAATTGGACTTCAACACTTCCTATCTCAAACTCTTAATTTTTTTTAGTGGCCTTGGAGAGTTTCATGTCCACACCTAATCAAAGGCCCTAAATCCTAATCTAGTTCATGTACCCTATAAACGAAAAAGTCTAATTGATTTTAAAATTAAGTGATATTTTTAGTGGCTTGATTACTTAGGGGTGTGGTAGTGAAACTCGTGATGTTATTTAAGAGACTAGAAGATAAGAGTTAATGAGATTTTAGAAAATTGTGCTTTAAATGAGAATGAAAGCAAACTACGTCCTACAAAAGAATATTTGGCTCTTTTAACTTCCAAAATGCAAACTTTTCAAATGAAAGCCAAGATCCTAATATGAAATCTATCATAGAATGCTCTTTCATTCCAGATGCAATGCAACTAATTAAACCTTCAAGGAAGAGGGAAAGAAGGAACTTTGGGTTGAGATTTCGTTTATTTTATAAACACAACCTAAGCTACTACAACCAAACAAACATGAAAATGCAGTTAAGAAACTTCTTTTTCTTTTTGCAAAATGAATACAAGGGAAAAGGGAATGAAAAAAGTTTACACTTAACTACAATTTTTGAAATTTTTATATGCTTGTGAAATGAAAACACCAAAACAACTATTTTTTTTTCTTTTCAAAGAATTCCAAGAGAGAAGGACAACAACCAAAAGACTGACTCGGGTCCTAAACCATTTCTAGAAAGCAGGGATTCACTAGAATCCAAAGGAAAAGCTAAATCTTAAAATCACACCTTCAACCTTAATAAAGGACAGAAAGAGACAAAGAAAACTATACAAGAGGATTTACTTACAATTTCATCAACAATCTAAGACTTAAATATTGTCCAACAACAGTTAACAGAGGTCTTTGGTACTCAAGAGGACCTGAGAAACCAAAGGTTTCCTAGAATAAAATGAAAAGTTTTTTAAACAAATCTTCAAAAGTACAGACATGCATGTTGCACATGGTGATCATGTGTATGTCTGTGGGATATATTGAAATCCGGGAGCGGGTGTACGCGATCTGGGTATAGACCAGCGCGCATATATGAATGAACAAACTCAAAAAGAGAGAAAATTCAAAGTGACCACGTAGATCAAGGAAACTTGTAAACACTTGGAAGGTGACCAAAGACTCTCACATAATCAAAAAGCACAGAAAAATAGGAATTCAAACCAAAATGAAACTCCTAACAAGACCCTAGAGAGATTCCCTAGTGGAGTCACCAATTCTTCTATGAGGAAAAATCCCCCTAATTCGGGTCTAGTGACTAGGAAGAGAAATGACACCTTAAAAGAAAACATTACTCCTATTTCACTCAAATCTAACAAGACATAATGAAAATTAAGGAAAGCGAGAGAAAATCGAGGTATGCACCTTAAGTCCGTTTGTTTGTAGTAGATCCTTTCCTCTCATTGTTTTCTCCTAGAGTGTAGGCCTCCTCCCAATGCTGGCCTAAAACAACTTTAGAGAACAATATAAAAAATCATATGCATAATCACCAAGATCATTTAAAGGCCTAAATATTCATGAAAGTAGTTTAGAAATATACACATGAAGACACATATATTTGGGACAAGAAAAATCTCTTTTATTGAAAACAAGATGATAAGATACAACCTTAATCTTGTCAACACCGCTCCACGAACCTCGCCTAGGTTCCTCTAATTATAATCCAAGTGCACCAATCCCAAAGTGAGATCCTCACAACCAACATGCCAATAGAAGGAAATGGATGGATTCCATAAGGAGGGTGAATGATTGGGAATGATGACGATGAAAACTCAGAACAATATGAAAAGGCTTGGAATGAGAAAGGGAGATATTTTGGTAGAGTTCACTTGCCTCTTCTTTCATATGTTCAAATGACCCCCCTAGGGACCTTTTTATATGGATAAATGATGGTTATTTGGTTGTAATAAGGGATACATGAGGTAAAATGATTTTTCAACCCAAAATAGTCCATAAACTCTGTTGAAAAGTGAAAAATTTATAATTTTTACAACTTTTGAGAGTACACACAAGTTGTTAGGCATTCAGGTCACGTATATACATGCTTTGCAAGTGTATCAGGGTCTATATTATTGTAAATTTGGTTGTCATTGATGTCAACCTTGATAAATAGGTGAAGTATCATTGATTGATTGGTTTGAGAAGCATTGTCAATATTGGAATAATTGTTATAAAGGTGCCTTGAATGTCAAGCACTTTCAATATTGGACATAATGTTATAATGGTGACTTGAATGTCAAGCATTGTAAATATTGGACATAATGTTATGAAGGTGACTTGAATATCAGTAGAAAGATAATATTGAATAAAATATTGTATGAGATTGATACACTCATCCTATATTGTATAAGGTTGAGATTGTGTCATTAACATCCATGCACAAAAGAAGAAACTGTCCAGATAAAAAGGATAAATGTTTAATACAATATGGATCCATACAAATCACAAATAAAGAAGTTAATAAGACATGGTTCATTAAAAGAGATTTAGAAAATCTCAATTGAAGAAGAGTCTAGAGATGAGACAGAATGTCAATGGTGGATATTTGGTGAGGAAGCATTGACACCATCGAGTCACAAGTCGAGTTGATTCAAACAACAATAAGGTCGACTATCTCAAAGTCGATTGACTACAAGACGAGTCAAATACAAGTCAACCAACTATAATCCTATAGATTGATGGAAGTTGGAGAAGACAAGTCTATCTATTTCAAGACGAGTCGAAGACAAGTCAACCAATTGAAGGTCGAAGTTGAAGGAAAAATGAGTCGGGAAATACAAGTCGGACAAAGCAAGTCGAGACAACAAAAGTCGAATTTCTCAGGTTGTTTTTCTTCCAAGTTGAGTCGTTCCAAGAAAGAAGTAAACTAAAGTTTGAAGTCGAAGAAAAATTAAATACAAGTCAGGTCGAGGCTAAAGCAAGATGGGTCAAATAGAATTGAAATACTCAAGTCGAAATTTCTCCTAGTTGAGTTGAACAAAAAAATGTTTTTCGGTCGAATGAGGAAGCAAATATGAAAAAAGGTGAGACCAATTCAAATATTTAATGACTAGTAGTTGAGGGGGAACCGATTTTAATATAACCATCAATTAAAATGTTTACAAGTTGAGTTTAAATGATCACCAACAAAGGAGGTATGTGGAGGTCAATTTAGACATTCACGAAAAGGTAATATGTAATGAAGTCTATCTCGCATCCGACGAAGAAAGGAAAATATGGGTTCCAAAAGGACACATTGTTTCAAAGAAGCACCCTTTGGAGGACTATATAAGTAAAGGAATATGAAGGTAAGAAGGTGTCTTGGTGGATATTTAATGACTAGTAGTTGAGAGGGAACCGATTTTAATATAACCATCAATTAAAATGTTTACAAGTTGAGTTTAAATGATCACCAACAAAGGAGGTATGTGGAGGTCAATTTAGACATTCACGAAAAGGTAATATGTACTGAAGTCTATCTCGCATCCGACGACGAAAGGAAAATATGGGTTCCAAAAGGACACATTGTTTCAAAGCAACACCCTTTGGAGGACTATATAAGTAAAGGAATATGAAGGTAAGAAGGTGTCTTGGTGGATATATATATATATATATATATATATATATATATATATATATATATA
>JZKD02S2370342.1:294780-306228 GCA_000966675.3 Picea glauca
AGGCTACAACCTCAGTTTTGCAAGATGCTACTTGCTGAGAGCACCAACTCTCTATTTTCTCTAGCACCCACTAGAAGGAAGCACCAACTCCCTGTGTTCAAGCACCCACTTGAACATATGAGGACACCATTCCTCCCTAGCACCTCCCAACCACCCGGAATTATAAATTCTCTGTTACTAAAACTTATTACAGTGATATAAAGTTGTTCAATGGCTTACTAGCCTTGTCGTTGTTCTGTTACACTACTCTGCCCTGTCTGCATCAGTGTCTTCTGCACACACCTTGCACTTCCTGTTCTTCTGCCTTTTATGCTCTTTGTGCCATATCCTTTCAATGCAACATTCCTCTATTGTGTATTTCTGCTCCTGTGCTCTGCCTCCTTGTACACCCCTTGAATTCTCCTCCACAACGACAACACCTATCTCTTCTTTGTTTAGCATTCTTATAGTCCCTGTTGTCTTTGTGCATGAAATATTCGCAATGTCTCTACATGCTCACTCCATGCCAAATTCCTCCACATCTCGAGTGCTCTGCATCATCATCATCGCGACTCTTCAACTTCTTCGGAAGTTTTTCCCACGTGTTCAACATCATTGGGTGTTCTGTCTAGATTTCTCAGCTTCTCTGGCAGTTGAGGCTCTTCATCTTCTCTATCTTCAATGAGCTTATCCTTTCTATTTTCAGCTATAGAATTCAATGCTCATCGACCTGCCAATCCCTTTAAGATTTGTCTTCCTTTACTGGATGAAGCTTGGAGACTCTTCAGCTCCTCTGGTGATCACACAGAAATATTTTTGAATATTCTGGTAGAAAACATCAATGGTTTCTAGCAGTTACACTATGAAACGCAACATTATCCCTCCGATCATACTCAGATTCACCTACACCATTGGATTGGCTCCACTGGATATTGCACTCATTTCAGCATTTCAAAATTCGGTAGTTCGGCATTCGTGTGACCAAGTGTCTCGACACTCCCATATGCAATCTACGAAGCTCTGATACAGAGCTTTTTCTGTGCTAGCTCCTTCCTCTATATGACCATGGCCATGACCAAGCGCTTATGTATAAAGTTCTTTTCACGAATTCACGTTTTGTGAATCTGGAGATGAGGCATCTCGACTCTCAAAGTCGTGATCTCCAAAACCCCAAAATGGATCTTATCTAGACTGACTCCTTTCCTTCTCACGACCACCGACGGTGACCATAGACTGTGCCAAAAAGGAGCTTCATATTTTGCGAGTTTCCACACCATGCTCCGTTGACCCCAAGTCAGTGAAATTCTAATTGCTTGCCACTTGTCCTATGATTCAACGGTTCAGATCTGATCTTGAATTGACAGCTGCGATTAACTCGCGATTTCGCATCTCGCGAGTTCTTTGATGGAGGTTCTTGTCACTCTGACTTGCGATAGGTGATATTTTGAAATAAAGTTGGATCGACGATCCAGATCACACCTTGATCTTACGGTTTTGATTAACTTACGATATCGCATCTCGCGAGTTCTTAGATGGAGATTCTCATCACTCCAAGTCATGATACGCGAAACCCCGAAATGGAGTCTTTGACATGCTCTGATCTTATGCCACGTGTCCCTCATGGATCAACGGTCAAGATTTTATCGTGATCTCAAATCTCACGAGTTTGAATCTCTTTCCTTTGAATTTCATGACTTGTGAAACTCCAAAGTGGAGTTTTTGTGGTGCTATGATATTTTTCCACGTGTCCTCTTGATCAACGGTCAAGATCTTGTCGTGATTTCGCATATCGCGATCTCGACAGTCCTGTGGTATTGTTTCTTGCCTCTCTATGTCGCGATTCACGAACTCGCTTCACCTTGCACTTTTAAAGATCGTGCATATTCTTCTGGATCCTATGATGGTTCATCCTCACGCTTGGATATAATGCCTGAGATCTATCCTCCATATCTTCTCTCTCTTCTTTTCTACATTGAGATCTGACAGCCATCAGGAATTCTGAATTGTTGATCCAACGGTCACTGTTGTTGTTCCTCCCTGATTATCACTGCACTGCTGATTATTGTTGTTGTACTTTCCATCAACGACAAGCATACACTACCTGTAAAACATGCCAACAATCTCCCCCCTTGGCATTTATGGAAACAAAGGCACCCAGATGCTCCCAGATTCTTTTCTCCCCCTTTGACAACAATGTCAAAGAAGAGACATGCTCCCCCTGAGTTGTTGCATTAATTTTAGGAGGTATCAGATATGAAACCAATACAGGACTCCTCCTAATAAGATGGGCTCTCTCAGATGTGAGATGAGATGACACCCAGCTTCTGTCTAAGATATTCAAATGGTTTCTTGGCTAGGGGTTTAGTAAAGATGTCTGCAATTTGTTATGTGGTGGGAATGTAATGGACCTAGACAATCTGATTGGTGACCTGCTCTCTCAGAAAATGGTATTTGATGGGAATATGATTGGTCTTGGAGTGGAGGATAGGATTTTTAGACACACTGATGGCACTAGTGTTATCACAATGAATTGGGATCGGTGCAATGTATTTTACCTCCAAATCTGCAAGTGTCTAAATCATCCATAATACCTGAGTGCAACAGGTAGCAGCAGTAATGTACTCTGCCTCTGTGGTTGATAGAGAAATGGAACCTTTATTTTTACTAAGCCAGGCTACTAAGGATTCACCCAGGAAGAATTCTCCTCCACTGGTGCTTTTTCTCTCATCAACATAGTTTTCCCAATCTGCATCTGAATAAGTAGTCAGCTGAAGATTTTGATTTCTGGGATACCACAGACCATAAGTCATTATTTCTTTCAAATACCTGAATATCCTTTTGACAGCTTGCAAATGACTCTGTTTAGGTGCATCTTGATATCTTCCTACCATTCCTACAGCATGCATTATGTCTGGGCGATATGTTGTGATGTACAATAGGCTTCCTATCATTGATCGATATGAGCTTTGATCAACATCGGGTGAATCATCATCCTTGCTTAATTTACATCCAATTACCATAGGTGTACCCATGGGTTTAGAATCTTCCATTTGAAACCTTTTCAGCATTTCTCTTAGATATTTTTCTTGAGAAATAAACATCCCTTCAGGCCTCTGAGTAATTTGCAGACCAAGAAAAAATGACAGTTCTCCTATCATAGACATTTCAAATTCAGACTCCATGGAAGAAGCAAACCATTGTACCAATGAATCCTTATTACATCCAAAGATTATTTCATCTACATAGACCAGTACTATGAGAAAATTATTATCCTCTGTTTTAATATACAGATTGTTGTCAATTGTCCCTCTCTTGAACCCTTTGTCTTTGAGATACGTATCTAGTCTGTGATACCAGGCTCGAGGGGCTTGTTTTAAACCATATAAAGATTTCTTCAGCTTGCATACTAAGTCAGAGTTATCAAACAATTTTAAACCCTCTGGTTGTTCCATATAGACTTCTTCACTTAAATCTCCATTTAGAAAGGATGACTTGACATCCATTTGGTAGACTTTAAACCTTTTATGAAAAGCATAGGCAAGAAACATTCTGATAGCTTCTAATCTTGCTATGGGTGCAAATGTTTCATCAAAATCCAATCCTTCTATCTGAGAATAGCCTTTACAGAATAACCTCACTTTGTTCCTGATAACTTGTCCTTGCTCATTCAACTTATTCTTAAAGATCCATTTGGAGCCATTGACGTTTTTACCTTCAGGTCTTTGAACCATCTCCCACATATTGTTTTTCTCAATCTGATCAAGTTCTTCATTCATTGCTTTAACCCAGTGGTCATCTTTGTTGGCTTCACTAAAATTCTTGGGTTCCATCATGGATATGAAGGCTATATGAGGTTGTTCGATGTTTTTTATTAGCTTTCTCATGGTTTGTACTCCTTTGTCTTTTTCTCCAATTATCTGACTTGCAGGATGATTCTTTTGAATGATTCTGGAGGAGGAACTTGTAGTTGACTGTTGATTTGAGTCTTTCTGAGTGTCTAAGTCTTCATCTGATTCAGAGTCTTCATTTTCTGATTCTTGGACCTGTTCATATTCATCTTTAGTTGTGTCTTCTGTAGAAGACTCATTACTGTACACCTCTCTTGCTGGGATTCCTTCATTAATTTTTTACATCAATACAGTCAACCATTTTATGTAGCCTCTTATTATAGCATCTGTATCCTTTACTATTTGTAGCATACCCTAATAAAATACCTTCATCAGCCCTATCATCATATTTGTCGAGGTTATCATCATTATTATTTATGTATCATTTACTCCCAAAGACTCTGAAGTGTTTGATTGAGGCAGGTCCTCCAAACCATAATTCATAAGGTGTCTTGTCACTTTGTGGTCTGAGGTGGGCTTTGTTAAGCACATGAACTGCTGTGTGTATTTCTTCTACCCAGTAGGTTTGACCAATGTTCTTTTCATTCATCATTGACCTGGCCATTTCCTGCACTTTTCTGTTTTTCCTTTCAACAACTCCATTTTGTTGTGGAGTTCTTGGGATTGTGTATTCTCTCTTGATCCCATGTTCATCGCAGAATTCCTTGAAGTCTCTTGACATAAACTCTCGTCCCCGATCTGATCTTACTTCCTTTAACCTCTTGCCTATTTGAGTCTCTGTTAAAGCCTTAAATATTTTAAACTTCTCAAATGCTTCATCCTTTTCTTTGAGAAAGGCAACCCAAGTAAGTCTGGAGTAATCATCGATAATCAGCATGAAGTAGTTTTCTTTCCCTGTGCCTTCTTGTCTTGATTGTACACATAAATCCATATGAACTAGTTGGAGTGGTTTCTCTGTTGAAGTAAAGCTCTTGGACTTAAATTGTGTCCTGTTTTGCTTCCCTACTTGACAGGGTTTACACATTGAATCTTGGGGCTTTGATATTCTCAGAAGATCTTTTACTGCCTCGAGGTTTTTGAGTTTGATTAAGTGCTCAAAGATTAGATGACCAAGTCTTCTATGCCATAACCATCTTTCATCATGTTTTCTTAGATGACATTCTTCTCTATTTTCTTTCAGCACATATACATTATTCTCTATCCTTATGCCTTTGGCCACCACTTGTCCTAAGTTTACAGACTTTATCTTGCATTCCTTGGACCTGAACAACACTTCGCATACTCTGTCACACATTTGACTTACACTAAGCAGATTATGTTTCAGCCCGTCCACAAGTAGAACATAGAGGAATCATCTTCTTCATCATATGAAGGATCATCATCATTGTTTACGCACAGACTTTTCTTCTTAAAGTTTTTCTCCTTAAAGAAATTTATGTGTTTGTAATTCTCCTCATTATCACATGTCTGATCCTTTCCTTTGTGGGGACATTTATTTGCAAAATGACCTATCCTACCACAGTTGAAACATTTGAAAGGTAGTTTACCTTTGTATTTTCCTGATCCCTTCTTCAGTCTCTTCACAAATTTTTCTTCAATTTCATCAGGCTCAGAATCCTCATTCTTCTCTGCTTTGAATGATGCTTCTCTGGAGGTAGGTTTATCTTTAACTATTCTCATTTCATTTGCAGTCAATGTTCCTAGCAGTTGATCAAACCCCATGGTTTTTAGATCATTAATTTCTTCTATAGCAGAGACCTTCGGGTTGAACCTATCTGGGAGAGATCTCAAGATTTTCTGAACTAAAGAAGGTTCATAAATTGTTTCACCAAGTGCCTTCATTTCATTTACCATTTCTTCTACTCTTAGAAAGTATTTTCCAATAGTTTCATCTTCCTTCATCTTCAGTTGTTCAAACTGTATTCTGTAGGTTTGAAGCTTTGCATCTTTTAATTTCTCATTACCCTCATAGCTGCTAATGAGTTTGTCCCACATTTCTTTGGCAGTTCCTAGGTGCATAACTTTTATGAATTCTGCTTCTACAAGTCCACTCAAGATAGAATTCATAGCCTTAGCATTGAAGCTAAATTCTAGTTTGTCATCCTTATTAGCTAGCACAACTGGATTTACATAACCAATATCTACCACATCTCAGACATCTGCACCTAATGACATTATGTAGGTTCTCAGTCTAACTTTCCAGAAGGCAAAGTTTGTTCCATTGAACAGAGGGGCCTTATTGGTTGAATTTCCTTCATGGCTTGACATGTTTAAGATCTATGATCTACCCTTAGATAAAAGGGGTTGGCTCTGATACCAATTGTTTCACAACTGAGAGGGGGGAGGGGGGGGGGGGGTTAATAAGTTGTTACCGTGTTTACACAAATAGAATTCTTTTAAAAAACTTTTCAATGCATCAAATGAAAATGACAATAACGCAGGGAAATAAACAATGGCACATTCAACATCAATCACATATATGACAAACACAGAGACAGATATTTCCCGAGGAAACCCATACAGGGTAAAAACCTCTTTTTCTTTATATTATAAGTCATAGTTACATTCTTTACATTATCATACATATGAGCACCAACTCATAATGAGGCTACAACCTCAGTTTTGCAAGATGCTACTTGTTAAGAGCACCAACTCTCTGTTTTCTCTAACACCCACTAGAAGGAAGCACCAACTCCCTGTGTTCAAGCACCCACTTGAACATATGAGGACACCAGTCCTACCTAGCACCTCCCAACCACCCTGAATTATAAATTCTTTGTTACTAAAACTTATTACAGTGATATAAAGTTGTTCAATGGCTTACCAGCCTTGTCGCTATTCTGTTACACTGCTCTGTCCTGTCTGCATCAATGTCTTCTACACACACCTTGCACTTCCTGTTCTTCTGACTTTTATGCTCTTTGCGCCATAGCCTTTCAATGCAACATTCCTCTACTGTGCATTTCTGCTCCTGTGCTCTTCCTCCTTGTACACCCCTTGAATTCTCCTCCACAGCAACAACACCTATCTCTTCTTTGTTTATCATTCTTATAGTCTCTGTTGTATTTGTGCATGTAATATTCACAATGTCTCTGCATGCTCACTCCGCACCAAATTCCTCCACATCTTAAGTGCTCTGCCTCATCATCATCACAACTCTTCAACTTCTTCGGCAATTTTTCCCATGCGTTCAGCATCACTAGGTGTTCTGTCTAGATTTCTCAGCTTCTCTGGAAGTTGAGGCTCTTCATATTCTCTGTCTTCGATGAGCTTATCATTTCTATTTTCAGCTACAAACTTCAATGCTCATCCACCTGTCAATCCCTTTAAGAGTTGTCTTCCTTTACTGGATGAAGCTTGGAGACTCTTCAGCTCCTCTGGCGATCACACAGAAGTCTCTTCAAATATTCTGGAAGAAACCATCAATGGTTTCTAGCAGTTACATTGTGAAGTGAAACATTAGCCCTACGATCATACTCAGATTCACCTGCACCGTTGGATTGGCTCCACAGGATCTTGCACTCATTTCGGCATTTCGACATTCGACAGTTTGGCATTTGTGTGACCAAGTGTCTCGACACTCCCATAAGTGATCTCCGAAGCTTTGATACAAAGATTTTTCTACGATGGCTCCTTCCTCTATATGACCATGGCCATGACCAAGCGCTTATGTATAAAGTGCTTTTCGCGAATTCGTGTTTCGTGAATCTGGAGATGAGGCATCTCAACTCTCGAAGTTGCGATCTCTGAAACCCCAAAATGGAGCTTATTTGGACTAATTCCTTCCCTTCTCGCGACCACCAACGGTGACCATAGACTGTGCCAAAAAGGAGCTTCATATTTCGTGAGTTTCCACACCATGCTCCATTGACCCCAAGTCATCGAAATTCCAATTGCTTGCCAATTGTCCTATGATTCGACGGTTTAGATCTGATCTTGAATTGACAGCTACGATTAACTCACGATTTCGTATCTCGCGATTTCTTCGATGGAGGTTCTTGTCACTCCAACTTGCGATAGGTGATATTCCAAAATAAAGTTGGATTGATGGTCCAGATCACACCTTGATCTGACGACTGTGATTAACTTGCGATATCGCATCTCGCAAGTTCTTATATGGAGATTCTCGTCACTCCAAGTCACGATATGAGAAACCCCGAAATGGAGTCTTTGACATGCTCTGATCTTCTGCCACGTGTCCCTCACGGATCAATGGTCAAGATTTTATCGTGATCTCACATCTCGTGAGTTTGAATCTCTTTCCTTGGAATTTCATGACTTACGAAACTCTGAAGTGGAGTCTTTGTGGTGCTTTGATCTTTCACCACGTGTCCTCTTGATCAATGGTCAAGATCTTGTCATGATTTCTCATATCACGATCTCGGTAGTCCTATGGTATTGTTTCTTTCCTCTCTATGTCGCGATTCACGAAACTCTGATTCACAAACTCGCTTCACCTTGCACTTTTAAATATCGTGCAGATTCTCCTAGATCCTATGATGGTTGGTCCTTGTGCTCAGCTCTAATGCCCGAGATCTATCCTCCATATCTACGCGCTCTTCTTGTCTACATTGAGATCTGACAGCCATCGGGAATTCTGAATTATTGATCCAACAATCACTGTTGTTTCTCCTCCCCAATTATCATTGTGTTGTTGATCATTGCTATTGTACTTGCCATCAATGACAAGCATACGCTACCTGTAAAACATGCCAACAAACTCTTGTCGTTTCTGCATAAATTTATGCTCAATCTTGATAGCGTATCTATAGGTCGTACCCAATGAGTCGCTATCCAGAAAATCCATTTCTATTTGAATGTATCTATTCAAATAGTCACAGTATTTGGTCATCATATGACACTTAGAATATTTGATACCCAATTTGGTGCGTAAGGTATGGAAAATATTGGTGAATTCTAGTACTGTCTGGTCCCTTTCTTGACATAGGGTGGTCCATCTGGTTTATTGTTCCTCGTAGCTTCCAACAGGGTAGTCTTGTTCTTTAATGGCATCCCAGAAGGAATCCCATGTAGGTTCCACCACAAAAATTACAGATTCCTCCACAAGCCTTTGCTCAGAGTAAGTATCCCACCAGTCTTTAACATCGGGAACGACCTTGAGGAGTGCAAAAGTGATATTTTCCCTATCGGAAAAATTGTGGACTAAAAATATCTTTCGAGCAGATTCAACCATTTATCTACAACATCTGCATTTATCAATGCTTTAAATAATGGAATATAAAAATTTACATGTACCTTGAAGGGGGTTGCATGGACGCTTGTTGAAGATGCTTCTCCCGTGGGAAACTGTCGAAGGATCTGCGTGAAGTTGTCGATCATTTTGTTCCTTTTTCATGCAAGGGCTTCCTCAAGCAAAATTTTAATAGGATCTCCTGCTCCATCATCTTTCTTTTCATCTCCCATGGGTTTTTGTTGGGCTTGGCACGGCCAATCTGGTAATGGCTCGATTGGTTCGAGTCCCAACTTCTTGTACCCAGACCTTGTCAGGGACATGCACGAAGAAAACTAAATGAAGAGTAGACCGCTCTAATACCATTGATCCAGATTTAGGAGAAGAATGAACCGATTAATAGACTGAATACAATAAACATAGATATAGGAAGAATAACACAAATATCCAGTGAACAATATCTTCTATTAAATAGTGAAATAGGCTGAAACTGTAAAAATGCAGAACTGAAACTTATTCGAATGGTGGTAGCTATTTCTAAGAAGAGATGTGGCTACTATGGGCATCCATCTGAGAAGAATAGAATACATTGAGGCTCCATATTCACTTTTCATATTACTCATGAATTCCAAAACCCTATACATCCAAAAACTTAACCCTAGAAGGTGAAATGCCAAAAGTCATGTGGGCCTTATGGGTAAGTTGGTGTAATTTGGTACCTAAACTTCCTAGGGTCGTAACTTTTTCATATGACCTCCATTTTAGGTGCATGACAACCCATTCGAAAGGTCTTTCAGAGAGCTACACATTTCGTCCTCAAACTTTGACTCTGTCTATAGTTTGTCTGTGGCGAGCCAAAAAAACAACGTTTAGGGCCCCAAAACAGCCCTGGAAGTACAACAAGATGTGCTGACATGAAAACATACAAAATAATCCAGTTGGATTAGGCGAGAGGCCACCCGTATCCACCTAGAAGATGTGTGGGGCTTCATACAGCCCCAGAAGTGTAGAACTCACAATTACAAAGCAGTACAGAAAAATGTGTTGAAAAAAAAACAGACACGAGGAGCCAGTTGGAATAGGTGGGTGGCCACAAATATCCACCTAGATCACAAGAATTATCAATATTGGACATAATGTTATGAAGGTGACTTCAATATTAGTAGAAATATAAAATTGACTAATATATTGTATGATCTTGATACACTCATGCTATATTGTATAAGGTTGATATTGTGTCATTAACATCCATGCACAAAAGAAGAAACTGTCCAGATAAAAAGGGTAAATGGATAATCCATTATGGATCCATACAAATCACAAATAAATAAGTTAATAAGACATGGTTCATTAAAAGTGATTTAGAAAATCTCAATTGAAGAAGACTCTAGAGATGAGACAGAATGTCAATGGTGGATGTTTAGTGAGAAAGCATTGACACCATGGAGTCATAAGTTGAGTCGATTCAAACAATAATAAGGTCGACTATCTGGAATTAGATAGGCTGCAGGATGAGTCAAAGACAAGTCGACCAACTGCAATCCTACAGATTGACGAAAGTTGGAGAATAAAAGTCGATCAATTTCAAGACGAAGCGAAGACAAGTTGACCAAATGAAGGTCCAAGTTGAAGGAAAATTGAGTCGCGAAATAAAATTCAACCAAAGCAAGTTGAGACAACCAAAGTCAAATTTCTCATGTCAATGTTCTTCCAAGTCAATTCGGTCCAAGAAATAAGTAACCTAAAGTTCGAAGTCGAAGCATACTTAAATACAATTCGGGTCGAGGCTAAAGCAAGATGGGTCGAATAGAATTGAAATACTTACGTCAAAATTTATCTTAGTTGAGTTGACCAAAAGGATGTTTTTCGGTTGAATGAGGAAGCAAATATGAAAAAGGGTGAGACCAAGTCAAATATTTAATGACTAGTAGCTGAGAGGGAACCAATTTTAATATAACCATCAAGTAAAATGTTTACAAGTTGAGTTTAAATGCTCACCAACAAATGAGATATGTGGAGGTCGATTTAGAAATTCACGAAACAGTAATATGTACTGAATTTGATCTAGAATATGACGATGAAAGGAAAATATGGGCAAGTTGTCTTCAAAGAACTGCCTATACCAGCCACCTTGCACACATTCTAAGGAAATTGGTCGTACTTCGGCTAATTGGGCATATTCTGCAAAAAACTCATGTTGTAGAATTTTAAAATTTGTTTCCATCACTCCATAATCTTCATACGAAAATCATTGTTTAAATTGGTGTATGAAAATTAATTAATAAAAGTAACCATTTGTGTTAATTAAATGTGTTTCATTCCAAAAGGACACATTGTTCCAAAGTGGCACCCTTTGGAGTACTATATAATTAAAGGAATACGAAGGGAAGAAGGTGTCTTGGTGGATATGTATATATATATATATATATA
>JZKD02S2370342.1:314625-328602 GCA_000966675.3 Picea glauca
TTTACAGTCTCTGTACATTTCTTTGATTAATAGAAATCATGTATTACTGTATATCTATGTTTATGGTTGCATCTCTAATACATTTCTATTATATTATTGAATATCTGCAATATCTTTGTGCATTTCTTTATTATATCTCCGCTCTCATTTCATGTTGAAAATAATCTGGATCAGTGGTATCAAAGCAGGCTGCTCTTGATCGTTTTTTTAGTGCATGTCCCTGATGAGGTCCAAGTATAGCAATTTGGGTCTTGATCTTTTCTCTTTTGAATACAATCGCTCTCGCACACCCAAGAAACCCTCAATGGAGGAAGAAAAGAAAAATGACAGAGCAGACGATCCTATCAATCTGTTGCTTGAGCAAGCTCTCACGCGACAGAGGGACGAAATGATGGAGAATTTTTCCCACATCCTTCAACGCCTACCAATAAAAGTAGGCGCTTCTTCATCAAGAGGCCACTTTGTAGGCACCTCGTCTTTCAATGTACAAGTTAATTTTGATATTCCTGTATTTGAAGGACAGATAGATGCAGAAGCCCTAGAAAAATGGTTAACTCTGCTAAAAGGTTATTTCTCTGTTCACAATTTTTTTGACTAAGAAAATATCACCTTCACACTCCTTAAAGCTCTCCCTCATGTCAAACATTGGTGGGAAACTTACTAGGAGAAAAGTTCCACAGAGGAGTCTTGAATATATGGGGTCGATCCCACTTGGAATTTTTTTGTGGATGCGGTAAAAGAACAGTATTACCCTGTTGGAAACTATGAGAACAAGTACATGAGATGGACTACACTGTGGCAAGAGAGGGGCCAATAAGTTCTGGAATTCACCAATACCTTCCATGCCTTGCACACCAAGATGGGCATCAAAGACTCCAAGCGACATTTGGTTTTGAAATACCATGGGGCTCTACACAGATACATCCAGAATGAAATGGATTTTTTGGACATCTCATCACTTGGTGCTTCTTATTGATATGCTATTAAAATTGAGCAGAAATTTAAGCACCAGAGAAAACGGGAATTCGAGTCTGCAAATTCGCAACAACCAATGTATGACAAAGATGGCCCTAAAAAACAGTCTCCCGAAAACCAGTCCAAGACAAAGGAAAAGAAGGGTCATGGGAAGACAAAGAAGGACACCGAAAAATGATGTGATTTCCACAAAATCCCCTGGCACAACACTGATGAATGTCACTCAAAACATTCATTGGTGGCCGAGATCAAAGACAAGGAGCCAAACCCTGATTCTGAATCTGATTCTGAAAATACTGGTAAATGACAGATCATTGACGCAAACCCCACTGCTATTGTCGCGACCGCAGCAATTCAACCAGAAGAACCAACAGATCCTAAGGAGGGGGAAGTGCCTTTTTCATTCACAAATGTGGGTGAAGGGGACCCCGCTATATTTTATTATTGATAACGGAAGCCAGAAAAACCTCATCTCAGCAGAGGTCGTCAAACAGTTGGGTATGTCGACAACACCACACCCGCAGCCATACAACATCTAGTGGCTTCGGCAAGGACGATATCTTCGTGTCAGCCAATAGTGTTGATTGTCATATGGCATTCAACCCTTCAAGGATGAGGTATTATGTGATGTTTCCCCACTGGATGTCTATGTTGTTCTCTTGGGCCAACCATATATGTGGAGACGACATGTTTTTTATGAGTCTCGACCTCGTAGTGTCATTGTTACTTTGGGGGGGCATCTCTATAGAATACCAGAGGTAGTTCCGACTATTGTTCCACCTAAAAAGTGTCACAAGGTAGTATCTCATACTGCAAAATTCAACTTCTTCACAATCTGTTCAAAAGGAGAATAAAAGGACACTGCAACCACTACAGCTTTGCCCCAAGCACCTTTTATCCAACAGAAGCAGGTCGACAAGGCCGCAGCAAAGTGCAAAGATTCTTGTTTCACATCGTCCTCTCATGTATCTCAACTTTTTGAATAGCCTCAACCTCAACAGGTTCGTGACAGATTTCTGCAAACTGAGCAGCGTGACGTCTCCAACAAGACAAGCAGCTTACCAAGATGCAGATTCAACAAACGCTTTTCCCTCTCCCCTGAGAACTCAACGCAATGGAGACCATTGCTTCCTAAGGAGGGAGGATTGATCCAGGTGGATATTGGTGGCCACCCACCTTTTCCAAATGGCTCAAAATAGTTTTCTGGCAATTTTGGCAATTTACTATTTTTAGCAGGTTTTAACTTCCAGGGCCATTTTGAGGGCCCAAATGAAGGTTTTTCAAGATTTAGGATCTCACTAATATCGAAAGACATTACTGATCCACCAAAATGAATCTCCTCAATGATACCTTTCCAACGGGCTATCACACGCCTAAAACGGAGATCGTATGCAAAAGTTACGACCCCGAGAAGTTGATGTACTCACTTACCCAAACGGGGCCCACATGAATTTTGGTGCTTTATCTCCTAGGGTTAGGTTTTTGGATGTCTAGGGTTTTGGGAATTCCTTCTTATTGTAAAAATGCCTTAAAATCCTCATTGTAATCATCTTCTTGCAAATGCAAGTAGCCATCACATCTCTTCTCAGAGATAAGTTGCCACCATTCTAGCGAGTCTTTCACGTTGTATTTTTACAGTCTCTGTACATTTATTTGATTAATAGAAATCGTGTATTACTGTATATCTGTCTTTATGGTTGCATCTCTAATACATTTTTGTTATATTATTGAATATCTGCAATATCTCTGTGCATTTCTTTATTATATCTCCGCTCTCATTTTGTGTCGAAAATAATCCGGATCAATGTCCATGCCGAAGCAGAATTTTTCCAAGTTGGCATATAGCTTGTGCTGCCACAGGGTGTGTAGAACCTACTGAATATGTTGCAAGTGTTCTGCCCAAGTATTTTTATAGATGAGGATTTCATCCATATACACCACTACAAAAGTATTGGTGAAAGGTCGCAGGATATCATCCATCATCCTCATGAAAGTTGTTGGAGCATTTGTCAAATCAAAGGGCATGACCAACCATTCAAAAAGACCTTTTTTTGACTTGAAGGTTGTCTTCCATACATCTTTCTGTTCTACTAGGACCTGCTAGTAGCCAAAATTCAGATCAATCTTCTTGAAGTTTTTGGCCCCCTTGAGTTGATCAAGGAGATCGTCGATTTGGGGAATCAAGTACCGGTTCCTAACTATGATTTTATTTAGGACCTGGTAATCAATGCAGATTCACCAGGTCCCATCTTTCTTTTGCACCAGCATGATTGGGCTCCCACAAGGCGATGAGTTGGGATGGATGTGCCCCTCCTGGAGAAGTTCTTGGATCTATCACTTGATCTCTTCATTCTCTATAAGAGAGCGACATTAGACTGGACCATTGGGTAGCGGTGTGTCGGGGGTCAAATTCATGGGATGCTTGACCTGACAATGCAGAGGTACCCCGATAGGTGAGGATAATATATCTATGTATTCTTCCATGACCTTATCCACTTGCTTCTACTATGTGGAGAGGTTGGCCATGGAGGCCCTGGATGTGGTTGAAATATTTCACTCACTCTGAAAGCAAATCAAGAAGAAGACAAACTTTTTGGTCTGATAGATGACCTTCCTGCATTGCTTGGCAGAGATTAACAAAATAACACTAGGTTGGATTGCCTCGGGTATCCTGTACAATTTCTTGTCTAAAGTAATAATAACACTGCGAGGCCTGGACTCATATACAACATGACATTTCCATAAATAATTTTGGCCCAAAAGAACATTACAAACTTCGAGAGGAGAAATGTCACACAATACCTCATATTTGAATGGCTTGATTTCGTATGATAGGAGACACTGTTGGTTGACGCGGAGATCGCTTCCTTGGCGGAGCCATCCAATGGTGTAGGGTTGTGGGTGTGACATTGTCAGTAGGGCTAGCCACTTGATGATCTCTACTAAGATGAGTTTCTTCTATCTACCTCTATGAATGATGAAGTGTAGTGGGGTGCCGTTCACCCACATCTATGAATGAAAGAGCTGCTCTCCTTCATCTAGCTCGTTTGGTTCACCGGGTTGGATCTTGGTAGTAGCAATGGTGGCAATAGGTTTCGCGTCAATGATATATCTCTCCCTTTCTGGTTCTGACTTAGTCTCAGAACCTACATTTGATTCAGAGGCTTTCATCTCAGCCACCAATGACTGCTTTGAGTGGAAATCAGCAGTGTTATGGTAGAGGCTCTTATGGAAGTCGCACCACTTCCCGATATCTTTCTTTATCTTTTTGGTGTTCTTATTTGCTTTTCGCTTATATTGTTTGTTCTGGGGCTATCCATTTTTTATCTTTCCTTTATTATGTGGATTGGGGCTGCCCTTATTTTGCTGTGAGGAGTTCCCAGGCCCAAATTACCATGTCTTTTGTTTAAACTTATGCTCAATTCTGATGGCATATCGATAGGCCATGCCCAAGGACGAGATGTCCATAAACTCCATTTCATCCTAGATGTATCTATGTAGACCACCATGATACTTGAGCACCATATGTCGCTCAGAATATTTGATACACAACTTGGTTTTCAAGGTATGGAAGATATTTGTGAACTCTAGCACTGCTTGGTCTCTTTCCTGCCATAATGTGGTCCATTTTGTATATGTCAGAATGTTGGTTGAGGTTGATGGAAAATTGGTATGTATTGTTGGTTCTCATTAACGTCAACCATTGGAGAGTGATAATTTATATTCATTTCAACCCTTGGAGAAAGTTCGATAGAGAATTCTGGTAGCACAAAGGTTTGGCTAATGGACCCAAGTTTGTTTGATGTATTATGGTATGAGTTTTAATATATTTGAAGGTAAGAATATTCTATATGGGTATTAAAGTCATTCCATTTCTGGTGGTATGTGGAACGTCACATAACTCCTCACGTTTAGAGAGTTATGGCCATGTGAAGTTGGAGAACCCGGGTTTGGGTAATGGACCCAAGTTTGTTTGATGGATAATGGTATGAGTTTTTATATATTTGTAGGTAATAATATTATATATGGATAGTACATGTCATTCCATTTCCCTTGGTATGTGAAACATCACATAACTCCTCACGGTTAGAGAGTTATGGCCATGTGAAGTTGGATAACCCTCATGAGTCATCAAGAAGCCCCAAAAGGTCAAAGTAGTAAAAGTGGTTTAAGAGATTTTAGAAGGTAAATAATAAAGTGAAGTGATGAGTGTACTATAAGTCAAAGTGAATACAAAATAAATTATTTAAATAATAAATTTAATGGAGAAATCACTAAGTTGACAAGTGATTATAAGTGGGTTAACCCTAAAATAAGAAAAGTGGGTTAAGATGGTTAAAAGGTAACCCCTTAAGGAAGCTACATGAAAGTATAAATAAGAGGAAAGGCTCTGTCATTTTAATTACAGTTGAGAATATTTAATATCTACAGGTGACTGAGGTAACCAAAGGATATCTAAGATGAATTTCTAAGGGAAGGTGAAGTAAAAAAGGATGAAATTCAAGGGAGGATAATTTCTTTTGATGATGCTTTCTAAGGTATGTTATTTACAGGTCATCTCACCATTTTTGCAATAATTTTTTTTCCATAATGATTCATACCATGAAATTGAGAAGTCATTGAGTAAACATATCCAAGTATCTGTGGTACAAACTTCAGCTTATGGGTCGTTGTATTTTTGGAGTTACACTCCGTGGAAAATAGGGTTTGTGGCTAGTTCTGAAACTAGTCTAAAATAGGTGTTTCAGGTAAAAACGTCATAACTTATTCATAAAAGATCCAAATTACATAAGACAAAAAAATTTGGTTAGAGTACAATCTATATTATTTGGTGTACAATTTTCAGATCTATCCAACAAATATTATGTGCGGAGCATGCTCTACAAGTTCGCTCTCTAGAATAATCCAGAATTCAACAAGGTATGTCATTTTTGCTATAACTCCTTTTTTGAGAGTTTCCAAGTAGTGACACTTGGAGGAATTGCATAAAACACACTGAAGAACATTGTGTACTATTTTTAGATCTTTATTCATTATAGGTACATAGTTATGTTTATTTCAAGTTAGGGTTGTTGACTAATCCAAAACTAGTCATGTGAGACTAAAGTAAAGTTTGATGAAAATGCTAGTCTCTTGTTGTTAACGTTAAGGAAGGTTTGCATGTATATGATCATATACACCAGGTCTATTACATAGTAACAAATCATATTTGGATGATGAAATTGATGAGGGATTTTGGTTGAGGTACATGTTGGGTACATGGTTGAGACAAGTAGTTGATGAGTTGGCACATACATGAGGTCTATAGTTGATGATGTTGGTACATCTTGATGAGTCATAGTTTATGTCTATTTTATGCATGATTGGTACAGGTTTGGTGCATGGTTGATGCACCTTTTCATGGTACATGTTGAGTTACAGGTTGGTGCATGGTTGATGCACTTGTTTATGGTACAAGTTGATTACAGGTTGGTGCATGGTTGATGCACTTGTTTATGATACAGGTTGATTACAGGTTGGTGCATGGTTTATGCACTTGTTTATGGTACAGGTTGTTACAGGTTTATTATAGGTTGATTGGTACAGGTTTACAACAGTATATCTCACAGTGAAAGTGTGGCAGTGGTTTCATCATTCTACTTCTATGTCAGGGCGTTCGGACGGGGAAAGAACATGTTGTTGTAGAAACCTTTCGGTTGTAGCAAGAGAACACAGAGGTTGTAGCCTCCTTCTGGTTGTAGCCATAGAATTGGGGATTTGGATCTTCCCTCAGATTGTAGCCTAAGAAACTAGGGGGTTGTAGCCTCCTTCTGGTTGTAGCCAGAGAATTGGGGAGTTGGAGCTTTCGTCTGGTTGTAGCCTGAGAAACTAGGGGGTTGGAGCCTCCTTCATGTTGTAGCTGGAAACAAAGGATGTTGGTGCTTCCAATGAATGTAATTCTTAAATACATATAATAAAAAACATTCTCTAGTTTTCTCCCACTTTGGGTTTCCACGTAAAACACGGGTGTACTGTGTATGTGTGTGATTGCTCATTTGTTCATTGTTTATTTACTTTGCAACTATTGGATGATAATGCTATGTTGATATAACACTTGCAGTTTATGGTGAGAAAGGATTAAATTTCTCGATTATTGATTCACGCCCCCTCTAAGTAATCCAACAATTGGTTTCAGAGCCGGTTCCTTCAGGAAACAGTTTAACCGCTAGAAGGAGATCATGGATTATTCTGGGAATGGAATACCAATGTTTAATGGTCAAAATGGTTTTAAGTATGAGATGTGGAGAAGAAGCAACAAAGTATTTTTAAAGGAATAGGGAAATTATATTTGGCTATCAGTTGTTACAGGATATGATAGTTCAAAAAGGGCAAAGACTGCACCCAAGAAGGAATTGAAGAAGAATAACAAAATAGCAATGGATTTCATCTGGGAAGGGTTACCTAATCTGGTAAGAGAAAAGGTTGGTAAATTTTCATCGGCCAAAGAACCTTGGGATAAGTTACATGACATATAATCTTCACCCATCACATATTCAAAAAATTCCAAAGAATATGCAAATACATATCAAGAAGAATTATGTTCACCATGTCAAATAGATTCAGAAGATGAAGAGTACATAATCACCAGAGAATTGATTAGTGATTTAGATGAAATAAGAGAAGAAAAAAAGTCACTCAAGAAAGAATTGATGAAAGAAAAGGAAAGTGTTCACATTTTTTGAAGAATCCCAATAGGTCATCGAGAACTCAAGAACTCAGCTAGAAAAAGCTAGAAAGATCGAAGAAAATATTGAATATCAAAAGTAGTATTTGGAAGCCAACATAGAAGCACAAAAGGAAGAAGCAGAAATGAGAGAGAAGATATTGACAGATCATATTAAGGAAAGAACTAACAATCTAAACCAACTTGAGGCAGAGTTTGGTCAAGAAGAGAAAGGACTTGAAGAAGAAATAATCACATTAAAAATCCATCTTGAAGAAGCGAAAAGAACAGAAGAAGTCATGAAGTCTCAAATAATGAAGAAAGAAGAAGAGGTTGAGAATCTTGAAGAAGAAGTTGTCACATTGAGAAGTAAAATCGTCAAGCTCAACAAGAACGTTGAAGAGATAGAAACATCCACATTAGTTATAGAGAATGAAGAGAAGCACTCAAGGTTTCTAGAAAAGAAGAATGAAGAAAATAGAAAGAGTTATTCACAAGTACTCAAAGGAAGGAATCATGGTCAACCAGAATCTAAGAAAACTATTGAAGATACATCTTCAAGAAGACCATTCATGTTCAAGCCACAAAAAAACTTCAATCATGATCATGATCATTCAAGGCATAAATTTAGAAGGACTACACCACAAAGAAGAACATTCACTCCTAGGTATGCAAATTTCTTTTATGGTTATTGTTTTTATTGTACTAATTTTAGACATAAGGTTGCAGATTGTAGGGATTATAAAAGAAATGTTCAAGCAAGAAGTGCATATGTGGCCCCACATAACATTGAATGATACAAATGTCATAACTATGGACACATAGCTAGTGATTATAGAAGCATGATCGATACTTCCATGAAAGAGAACACTGATATCAAATATAAGAAAGTATGGATAAGAAAACACAAAGAACAGGTGAACAAAGACTAGGTCCCAGAGATCGCAAGATTGGAAATAAAGAGAGATGAAGAAAATTCTATAGAGAAAAAGAAAGATGTAAGATATAGAAAGGTTTGGAAAATAAATGAAAGAAAAGAAGGACAGGTAAATAAGGAACAGGTTCAAGAGATTATACTTTCAAGCATTGTAGTGAAAGATGAATCCACAGATAGAAAGAAAGAAGTCATAGCTCAAATAGATGATGAATCTACCAATGAAGATGATGGTAAATCTACCAATGAAGATGATGATGAATACACATCAGAGTAGGAATTGTTCTAAGCCATCTGTCTTAGAGAATCCTAGGTAATATGAATATTATATAGGGGGAGTCTATGCGATAGCTATGACAGACCAAAGAACCATCCTTCGAGAAGCTTGCAAAGTTTGATAAGACAGATCCAGAGCAGTCGGTTAGAAGAAGTACAATTTGATGGATTAATCAAGACTTCATGATAGTATAGTGATAAATGGGTCATCATTATGGATAGTTGCACAAGTAGAGTCTTGGAAAGTATGGACAAGAGCATGGATTCATATATTGGCTCATGTAACACTCCCACGATAGGTCATAAAAAAAAAATTATCTTTTCTTAAAGGACATAATCTCCATTCATGGTTTCTAATTTGGAGAGTTGGGGAACCAGTCCGACCTCCTGATCAAGGATCTCCAATTTTGAAGCCAAACAACTCTCTGAGACCTTGATGGTCTCGTTCTATAATTAAACATAGAAACTTTCGGCTTCTTGGTGCAGGTTTAATGGCACCCGCGACCTTCCCTTTCTCTCCCCTAATAAATCTCAGAGTACTGGGTGTTAGCTCCTTTTCTGGATAAGCCCCCTATTGATGTGACCTTGGGCGATGACCTTACAGGACCGTGTGATTGTGGATGCGGCCAAAGGTGATTTGAATCAAACTAATTTTTGGCCCACAATTCTCCTCGATTCTCCACGTGTCCTCTTTTCAAATCCACAGTTTGAAGTGCAGCTCGCCATCAACTTTTTAATGTCCGTGAAAATCCTATCCCCACAATGCTATAGGACCATCAATCTCTCAATCTTGGCGGTACTTCAAAAACTGACGGTTCAGATGTGCCCCTCTCATACCTACGGATCAAATCTAACCTCTTGCAAAATCAACGAACGCGATCTCCTTCGTGATTTCGAGTTTTGAGAGTTTCAACTCTCAAAACCCTACTCTCTTCCATACTTCAATCTGTCAAGTTGATGATCTGCGAACACCTATCCTCCTAATCAATGAACCTGCCTTTACTTCTGGTGGTTTACCTTTCAACTAGATCAACAGTCATGTGGCCCTCTTCTCGATCAACGGTTGAGATCTTCTTTGGGTTTTGGAATTTTGAGATCTCAAATCTCAAACTTCACCCCTTTTCCCAATGGATTTTATCCGAAGGCTATAATCCATAGACGCATGTCCTCTTAATCTGACGATTGAGGATTACTTTGGGTCTTTACCCGGAGTCCACATATTTTCTCCACGTCTCCCTTAGATCTAATGACTATGAATTACTTCGGATATTTATCCGAAGTTCTCATACTTTCTCCACATCTCCCTTGGATTTGACGGCTCAGATCCACTTCAGGTGATCTGATGCTTGAAATTCACTTCAGACGATCTGACGACTCAGCTTCACTTCGACTGATCAGACAGTTGAGAATTACTTTGGATTTCTGAAAGTTTGGACTTCAAAAATCTCAACTTTCAAACCTTTCCTTTTCTTGAATAGATGGTATCTGATGGCTCAGATTCACCTTGGAGATCCAATGCTTGAGATTTACTTCAGATGATCTGATGGCTCAGATATTCTTCGGTTGATCGGACGATTGGGATTCACTTCAGATTTCTAGAACTTCAAACTTAGCGAATCTCAAATCTCAACTGAGAAACTCTCAAATGGATTTCTCGAAGCTGCTAATCTGATGGCTCAGATTCACTTTGGAAATCTGACACTTGAGGTTTACTTCAGAATATCTGACAGTTCAGATCTACTTCGAACAATCTAATGATCGATGTTTACTTCGGGTCTTCACACGAAATCCATAGATTCACACCACCTGTCCTCTCGATATGACGATTCAGATATACTTCGGACGATCCGACGGTCGACATTTACTTCGGATCTTTACTCAGAATCCATAGATTCATGCCACCTATCCTCTTGATCTGATGGTTCAGATCTACTTCAGACGATCTGATGGTCGATGTTTACTTCAGGTCTTTACCCAGAATCCATAGATTCACGACACCTGTCCTATAGATCTGACGGTCCAGATCTCTTCGTCTCTTTGGGCCTTCGGTGCTTCGACACTTCGGTGCTTCAGTCCTTTGGAACTTAAGTGCTTCAACCCTTTGGCACTTCAGTGCTTCAGTCCTTTGGCTCTCTGAGACTCAGGAACCTCAAATCTCAAACTTTAATTTCATCCGAGGACAACGAATCTCTACCACGTGTCCCTTTTGATCCAACAGTTGAGATTTACTTCTGGGCTCCGGCTCTCCGAGCTTCGGGAGTTTTAACTCTCAATCGGAAACTCTCGAAGTGATTTCTCCAGAGTTACTGATCTACTAATGCATGTCCTCTGGCGATCAATGGTCAGGATTTACTTCAACTATTTGTCATCCTCCTTGTCCATAATCCTCTAAATTTGTGGATCTTACTCCACCTGTCCTCCTTGACAATGGATGGTCCCAATTTCCTTCAGGACTTCGGGACTTTGACAAGTCCACTCTCTTGTGCACACAAGGGTTAAGTCTCATTCATTTACTTCTGTATCCAATGGTTATTGGTCCTTCTCACTCAAATCCAACAGATGGGATCTGTTCCTATCCTCTGTGCTTCCTTTGTTCACTGGACATTGATCTAATGGTCCAAGCTCCTCTCCACAAACGATCTGAAGGTTTTTGTCGCTCCTCCTCTTGAGCTTTCGACTTCCTCTAGCTTAGATTATTTTCTAAGTATTCAAAGGCCTCAGCCTTTGTTCCTCCTATGAGTCTGTGTCTTGGACCTCATTTGCACTTCTGAAAATTTCTTATCTCTTCTGAGCTTTGGGACTTGGATTAAGTCCTACTATTGTGCCCCCTTAGCACTATCTCTTATGAGCTTCAATTGCTCGGACCTCAAAGGTTTCTGTCCCTTCTATTCCTCAAAGGGATATTTGTGCCCTTCTAGAAACTTTCGCTCAATCACCCCTTACTGAGTTGCAAAATGTTTGGTAACTTAGTGAGTGTCTCCTAAGTTCTCTGTAACTTTGCCTTTAGGGTTTTGGTAACTCCAACACATGATTCTCCCGAAGCGCGGGCTCCAGATCTCATAGATTGGACGATCAAGAAGGATCCCGACGGATCCAAAGATTCACAGTCCAGATTAACTTTAGGACTTTGGGACTTCGAGGATTTTTAATTTCCTTGCGACGAACTCGTAGTTCGTCAAACTCGTGAAGTCCAAAGGACTCAAGGGGTTAACTCTCACACTCCTTTCCTGTATCCAACAGTCACAATGGACCTTGGCTCTTCCCGAATAGTTTCTCATTTTTTCGTCATCTGAACAAAGGAGCCTTCCTTTTCGATACTTCAATATCACTATTCTTCCTAAGCTTGGTTGTCTCTAAAAGGCTTAATATCCTTGTGCTCTTTCTCTAGAACATAACACTTGGAAGAATCCTTTCATGCACCCCTTACATTCATTCCTCAACTCTAGAACTTAAGTGGTTTTCGGTCTATGTTTTCCTCGCAGAGAGCCTGTGCACACGTTCACTATATCTCCTAAGATTTAACAAACATTGTCCTCCAAGGGACTCAGAACAACTAGGAGGGTCGACATGTGTACATGAAACTATGCCCAAGGTTGATGAACTCATAGTTCATGTCTCTAGCTTAAGCCCCCACAGGACACAAGCATTTACGAGTATAAAACATATCCCATCTATATAGTTTCCTACTTATCTAATTATACAATCAAGAAGACACATTAAGAAAACATATATATCCCTGCAACATTCATAGGATATCCAACTTTAATTCACAGTACCACTTAAATACACAAGATATGTAATCACTTATCTATTACATGTGGTAGCCAACTAACTGACTATGGGTGTCCGTCCTTCCACCTGACCATAGGCTCAGAGGCATTCATTATTAGCACTCTGGCCACCCCTGTGCCAAGCCATTATATCACCAAGGCACTCTCGCAGTTCTCAAGGACTCTTTCTCGGTTTTAGCTTCTGCTCAGGTTCTTTTCTCTACAAACTTTTAGAGATTTTCCTTCTCTGTTATGGCCTCGACAAGGTTTATCAGATGCTCACTCAGCATTAAACTCGTGATCTTATATTCATTATTTGTTGGGGGGCTCTGCACATTCTCCTTATCAATTTGTATATATTTCTTCCAGGATGGTTCTCGACCCATCCTATTCCTTCTATCAGAAGGGAACTCTAGTCAGCTTGGTCTGTCATACCTAGTGGTACTTCGGGCCGACATTCTGTAGTTTTGGCTATGCTTCCATTCATGGGAGTGGTTGATAATTCAACCATTGGTCCTTTCTTCATTAACTAATTTCTCTCCTTGGGATCCGAAGGAGGTTTATTATACTCATCAAGCGAATTTGGGGTCATTTGATATAATGACCCTCTCTTATAGTTTTCACATTCTTTCCTCTAGTGATATCATGGCCAGTACTTTCAAGGCTTCACTCCAATAGTCATTTATTGGAAACTCAAACAATAATACATTTACACTGTCCACATGCATTAGCATGGTAATCTTATTTTATGATTAATTACAAGTTGGGGGAAACAAGGGTGTTACAATTCCCTCCCCCTTAAAGGAACATCGTCCTCGGTGTTCTTTCTCCAAAAACACTTGCCATGCCTTTCTCATTCAACTGTTTCAGAAATCTTGATCCTTCTTCCTCGGTCATGTGCTTTTTCAAACCTTTAATCTTGGTCACCTGCTTTCAATAGTTCTTGGACAACAAGCACGTTAATCATATTCTTATGCAAAAACATTGCATAAAACTTTCTAGGAAAATTTCATAATCTTAGCACAATAATTATCTACGCAATTTGTGGATTCGTATCCACATGGTTGTTTTGTTATCCAGACTCATTTTTTTTCCTTGACATATGTAACATCCCGCTCTGGCACACTTACAAAACTTATTCTTTGAGGACACTTTCTCGCAAGTGATCCGGATTTTTATGATGATAAAACTTTTTCCTTCATTCTGATGCGTTAAGTTAGATGACAGGATGTTTTTACTACTTTGATGTAGACAGGTGCTGCTGACTCAGTTTCATTGAGTGTGTAGGGTTTCGGACCTTGAGGATGCAGAGGCATCGG
>JZKD02S2370342.1:330122-346659 GCA_000966675.3 Picea glauca
GCGTTCGGTTGTCAACCCTGCGATTGATCGTTTGTTTCCTTGGCCGAATTAATAGGCGTTATGCCTTTAACCCTGAGTTGATCATTTGTTTCCTTCGCCGAATTGATATGCGTTCTTCCTTTAACCCTGAGTTGATCGTTTGTTTCCTTAGCCGAATTGATGTGCGTTCTGCCTTAAACCCTGTGTTTTGATCTTATGTTTGGTTGCCAAACTATCACTGCATTTTTATTCCTTGGTTTGTGAGTCACTGTGGTTGATGGAGGATATAGCATGTATTCCAGCCACTCCTTCTGTTTTCATGACGAGATCCGGGGCGTTTTGGGGCGGAGGACCCACGCGGATCTCATGCACCCTTCTCGGCCCTTTGTGTTCGAATTATGCTGGAGGAAACCCGCGTCTGTCGACCATAGATCGTTGATCTTCTGCGTGGTATATCTAGGCATCCTGGGGAGGATGCACCCTGCCTTCAGAAACGCTGCCATGGCGTTTTAACTTTTATTCATTTTATTGAGTTTCCTGCAAAACCGTGCTGTGACTGGTGCATTGATTCCTGCCCTTCAAAATTTATTTTATTGCCTCTCCTACAAATCCGTGTTATGTGGGCGCCATATCCTACTGTGTGCACTGACGGTGGTCAGTTTCAGTTTATGTGAAACCAAGGCGTGCATGGTGGGTCTGGTTGGCATGAGGGGTGGCTTTCTCGTTGGGAGTTAGCATTGATTTTTCTATTGTAGATTAGGTTCACCTGAGAGTGTAAAACGCATCCTTCCACCTTATTTGTTCCAGCGACAAGCTAATCATGGCTGGAAATATAGATTTTTTTCTTTATTAATTTTTTTTTTTATTTCTTATATGGTCCAGACAGCGTGAGCTAAAGGGTTAATCTAGGTTTTACATACTTATTTCACCACTACTGGATTATGTTGTACTTCATCAATATCCCTGATTACAGTGATATATCGTATATAGAGATATATTCGAACTACTATAAAGAGACACGATTGTGACATTGGGTAGTAATGCTCCTGATTTACATTGTCTTTCCTTAATTATGATGTGGTTAATAGTTAGGATGTCATCCTTAAACACCCTTAAACATTGTCTGGTTTTAACCATTTGATATTGTTATAGGTGTGTCATTTAACTATGATGTTGCAATATCATTTTTTTAAATAGGATGCTAGTTATCATTACGAGGTCATCTTAATTGCTATTACCTTCAAAACTTTGTCATAATTAAACATTGTATTTTATATGTGGTCCTTTTGAGTATGATGTTACCTTGTTACTTTTAGTTACAATTATGATGTTAGCCTTGTATAATTACATTAGGGTAAGGATTGTCCTTTAGTGGAAAGTTGCTAACATTTTACTGTTTGAACAATGTAAATGTAATACCCTCACCTTGGAAAAATGCTATGTAGTCTTGTTACTTTGGAACGTAAGGGCGTCGTCGTTTGTTTACATTGATGTGGTAGTATAATGAAAAATGGAGGTTAAATCATTATAATGACATTGCTTTATTATATTGGAAGTAAATGGTTTTATTTCCGCTGCCTAGTTTTATTGTTTTAATGGTAATAATGGCTAGGGTAATAGTGATGAAGGTTGTAATAATTGTTAAAGTGATAGTAGTAAAAGTAGTATGGTGTTGATGGTAGTAGTGTTAAATAGTCATGGCTTTATAAGGTAGCAATGTTAAGGTAACTATCGAAATGATGTAGTGAAATGAAATGTTATGTTAGTGAATATAAATTCCATTGAACGTAATGATGTGAAAGGCACCGAATTGTTAGGTTAATGTTTTTGGCCAAGCTAAGGCTAATGCTATTAGGGTGCTTGGAATGATTAAGGGATGTAATGTCTGATGTTTAAGCTTATGGACTTGCAATAGGTAAAGGAAGAATGTTACGGCTTACATATGTCATTTAATAATTGTTTATAAGTATCGTAATTATAATGTATTGTTGAATATGAAATTGTCTTGTTCTTACCCTATCAGCAATTTGCAAGGTTAGAGTTGGAAAGTATGACTGTATTTGTTATTTCAATGTTATTGTAATTAGAAATGAAATGATATGGTTATCTTATTATGATGTTAGTGTAAACTATTGATATTGATGAGACATACATGGTGAATGTCCTAGATTTACGTACATTAAACTACTTGGAGTTAGTAAATGAGGGTTGATGATTCATTGAATAATGTTGAACTTGGGTTTCGTTGTCGGAGTCCTTCCGTCACGTGCCTTCCGTAAAGGGTGTAATTGTTCTTCTCGTTTATGTTGTACGTGATAGTATTCAGTTGGTTGCTTGGTCGGTTGTGTCGGGCAGGATATAGACACCTCTTGTAGCTTAGTATATATGTCTGTGTGTATTCTGGTGTAAAGAATCCTGAGCCATATCAGTAGTCTTGGGTTGTTTAAAGGCACAGTTTCCACTACTGCGACTCCCTAAAAGATTTACTAGTTTCTGCCTGAGCAGTCGGCCAGGAGCCTGTCTAATCTTCTTTCGAGAAGACATAAGACTAAAAGCCCTGCTTTTTTGTGCAGAAATAGTAAACTCTACTGTTGGATTCTTCCATCTGTGACTGTACTGTACTTAACAGCTGGTGTCGTTTTCTGCTTACAGCTGCTAGTTGCACTCCTTATGTATAGGGGTGTTGTTGCTTGTGTGATGGTGATATGTCGGAGTCGTCTTGTTGGGTTCGTCTTGCTTGCGTCTTGTTCTAGGTCGGGTTACTAGTTTCTGCCTGAGCAGTCGGCCAGGAGCCTATCTAATCTTCTTTAGAGAAGACATAAGACTAAATGCCCTGCTTTCCTATGCAGAAATAGTAACCCTAACACCCTGGATTCTTCCCTCTGTGTTCTTACTGTGCACCCCCAGAATGTCTTATTGTTTGTGTTGTGCGCCTTGCGCCTATGGTCGTATATTGTTGCAGTTACTCATTGTGTGCCTTCAGTCTTCTTGTGCTGAACTCGTGGTTGCGTCTTGTTGGTTTTCGAGTGGTGTCGTACAGTTAAGTGTGTTGTTACTTATACACGCACGCACACACTTTAAAGAAAAAAAAAGAAAAAAAAATTGCACCTGTTACTAGAATGGTTGTCGTAATGAGGAGGACGTTACAACATACCCATTGGTTGCATGATCTCAATTCAATATTTTACAAGAACTATGATGGTTTCATCTTCCTTGTGGTCACTCACCCTCCAGGCTCAGGCTCAGGCATCCCCTTCTCTCCTATACAGTTCCTCGGGTGATCCATCTTGCCTTGCCAAGGTTTTCTCACACAGGAAGAAATACCCATCGTGTGCATGATCCCAATCAATAGTTTACAAGAAATATTAAGGTCTCATATTCCTTGCAGTCACTCACCCTCCAGGCCCAGGCTCAGGCATCCCCTTCTCTGCTATACAGTTCCTCGGGTGATCCATCTTGCCTTGCCAAGGTTTTCTCGCACAGAAATAATTCCAGAGACTCTATCGAGTCTTACAATAGAGGTGCCCCTCAGAATTTCTCTGTTGAGGCGTCCCTCCAGCTTGTGTTACCTCAACACAATATATTCTAGGAAATCATGGCTTACCACAGGGTTCTCATGGCTCAACAGTAGCCATTTTTCATGCTTTTACAGCTTGACAGCCTTCCAGCTCAATTAAATTTAGGGACGAAGGTTACTCTCCTTCTCTCGACTCAATCATAGATAGGGACAAAGGTTTCTCTCCTTCTCCTGAGTCAGTCTCTATTTCATGTGATCAGATTATACTCTTTCTCACCCATATCACAGGCATATAAAAATTCACAAGACATCATCATAAATTTTACATTCAAAATTTTCATGTAAATCTGTGACCCATAGATATCCAAATTCCACATTTTGTTTACATATTTGTTTCGAATAGGAAATAGATTCATAATTATGGGACTTTTCCTTCCCATAGCGGTTTGGCTTAGCAGGCAATTGGTCTTCCTTATGGCTTACAATGTTTCCATATTCAAGACTCCTTTGCTTCCTGCACTTTCAACTTCAATCATCCAAACAAATTGTTAGTTTCCATGAACATACATTTTATTGCACCTTTATAACGTCATCATAACCAATTTCAGAATTGTGCATACTATCAATCAAATTCACTTTCTCAAAAAGGAAATACCATTCCTTTCATTTTGGCTCAATAGGCAATTGGTCTTCCTTATGGGCTTACAATAATGCCATATCCAAGACCCATTTCCTCTTGCAATTTCAACACTCCTCGGTGAAACAAATTGTTAGTTTTCATGCACATTACCTCTTCAAAGTCAAGCATACTAACAATCCAAGTCATTTTCATCTGTTCAAGGATACCAAGCAAAAGGATACATCATCCCTTACCTATGCATCATTTCATCCTACCAAAATTTTCAAGATGTAATTCAGATATCAATTGATTTTTAATGAATGCGGCAACATTCGTGGCCACATTCATACCCAATGCACCCTTGCATTGATTTTAAGTTTCCCATACTTTACGACAAGTACATTTCCATGGTGTTTTGGAGTTTAGCCAAGCTTTTCACCATATGGCTTATTTATTTTCTTTCATTCTTATAGCAGGACCATACTTCCTGCTGTAGGTCGATCACAATCCCAAATCAGTACATATGACACTACAAGTTTCCAATGAATGCCTTTAAGCATTCCCCTTTCATTAATAACCAGGGTGCCAACACTCATGGCCACCCAAATTTGGTTTTCTCTAACACCTATACAATGCAAGTAGAAATGTTAGAAGGTCCTCCTTCCTCAATGGGAAATCCGTTGTCTGTCCTTTATCTGCACATGCATTTCCTTGAAGCAATTCCATGCAACGTGCTATCTATGAGCACTTTGTTTCCAATCATTCCTTGATTGGTCCATGTACTCATGAAATATTAGTGCATGACTTCTTCTAAGGATTACAATCAGTCTTTACTATTAGAGGTTCACACCTCCATCATTCAGGTTCTCCTTCCTGAATCATACCCTACTTGGGTATCCAAGGCATACATCTGCCTTTCAACATTTCATACATAACATTAAGACTGTAAAACATTTCATAAGGGATTCTTACCCAACCCCTTCATACCTTGTGCCACATAGGCATGAACATTTTTATACCTATTTTGGTCGTTAGCACCTCCTCTGATGCTATCCCATCAGTGGTGCTCCATGGGGACTTTTAAAGTCCCTTCAACAATATTTCAACAAGAACCTTATCATATTCATCCTCTGGTTGAGGTTGTTCATTATTGGCAACTGTCTTTCCCAACAGTTCCAATCTATTTCTTTCTACACATGACATACATCATAAACACATTCGTCGTCATGTAAATTAAAATGCAAGTACCATAGCATTTAAATTAATAAAGCATTTTCAGACATGTCCTAGCATATCTGTCTGCACTTCATCACATTATCCTTAATGTTTCCCTGAGTGAAACACAACGGTTCTCAATTGTTTCTATAGTAATAAAACCACCATCATTATGGTGTCAAAACATTTACTTTCATAAGTGTACTAGATTTCTCATACCAGAGAAAAACATAATACACAGCAAGAAAAGAATTGTGGCTCTCCCCTTCTTCAAATTCTTTCTACATCGCTTGGGACTTTTCAGTTCAGGTGAGTTATTTCTAAGGCCTCACTATCTTTTCTCTGATTTTACAATTTAATCCCTGTTGGGATCTTCCTTCTCTTTTCCTTGAGCAGCCTTGGTTAGGCCTCACCCTAACCTTTCTGGAATACAACAACATGCTTTAATAGAAAACCTTTTTCTTCCTAATGGATCATGAACTTGTGCATTCTGCACATTACCATTCATTTATTAGAATGTTCAATATTCATTTATTAGCCTTCTATTCATTACATGATGTATTTCAAAATGTAATCCAGGATTCTGGTATATATATATATATATATATATATATATATATATATATATATATATAAGCTTGTGGCTCACTACTTAATTCTCAGCAGACATTAAGGTTGTGACATTGTTTTCCTGACAGAGTCTTCACACAGTTCCTCCATAGAGAACTCCTTTAGCATGCAACTTCCTTATTCCATATCCATCACTATTTGTGATGGCCTCAACCTTGAGTTAGCTTCAGCAGTTTACCAAATATCCCATAAGGATTATAAACATGCATCTTTGTCATGTACCCAAATTATGTATCCATACATATTATGGTTTTTCTAACTTACATCCATGATGTACTTAACCATATTCATAATCCTAAACCTGTTTGTAGCGGTCATAGGTATGTTTCACAGCCCACCTACATCTCTACCTTTAAGATTAGTCAACTCAGGATTGTTCACAATCCTTCTCATGTGATTCTCAAAGGCATAATCATTTGCCTCTTATTATGACAACAGAGCATTTTTGTTCATTTACCCTTTTTATCTAATTATATTAGTATTTCTTGAGGAAAGGGAATACATTCCCCTTGAAGCTATTATTTGGAACATAAATTTCATGACTCTTTGGAATGGAGTTAGCCATGCATCCATATTATTCATTTATTCTGGACAAGAGCAATTTTTGCTTTATATTTCACTCATCAGGGAAACCATATTGTATCTATAGCTACACTCTTACATCATACATGCGCATCACTTGCACGTTCAATATCATTCATACCTAACTATTATTAATATCAGTCTTCATATTAGGAAGCTCCACAATGCATTAAACCTATGCACTCAAGCATAATTAAACACAGATAAGTATTCATCCTGCTAGCTTATCGCGTGCACTTTTTCCATGTCATTCACACACATGGACATATCAGGCTTCTATATCCTTTTCCCAAGGATCTTCCAATCCTCCTTATGATCATGTATACACATTCGTGTATAAGTAGGTGCATCTCTTGCACCTTTCTACCTCATGCATTCACTTGATAGTTTAATTTCATCATTAGTGTCCTTTAGTTTGAGATTTTAGTCACTTACAGGACTAATGTCATAGTCATATCTTGTATTGATGTTGCTTTTTCTCAATGCAATAACCAACCAAGGTCACTTTTCTCTTTATGCAACAACATCTAGCAAGAAAACCTTCTTGCCTCAGCATCCATATGGTTTTACCCATTTCACTTTTCTCTGGTCATGAGGAGTTATATACTCTGATTTTAATATAGAGAAGTAACTATAAATTCCAGGGATCCTACCTGATCCTATCATATTCCTTTAATCCCACAAAGGTATTAACCATTATATAATCTACCATCATCAGTGCCTGAAGTTCCAACTGCCCATGATTAGAAGCAGTGTTACGAACACTAGGTCATCTGTCCTTCGGGCTTCAGATGCCCTTGATAGAACCTTGCCACCTTCAGCTATCCACATTCAACTCTTATTATAAATGTTAAGTAGAATATCCCTACTCTGGTAAGAGTAGTTATAAATTCTTCTGCTGAAATTCAACAAGAATTCCCAAAATCACAGGTTCAATATGCAGTCCTTCTCCTCAAGGAGTGAATGCAGATAACAATACCTCCTTACGCAACTCATACATGATCCCAAGTAGGCCAAGTCTTGTAACCATGCTCTGATACTAATTTGTAACACTCCCATGATGGGTCATAAAAAAAAATCACTTTTCTTAAAGGACGGAATCTCCATTCATGGTTTCTAATTTGGAGAGTCGGGGAACCAGTCCGACCTCCTAGTCAAGGATCTCCAATTCTGAAGCCAAACGAATCTCTGAGACCTTGATGGTCTCATTCTGTAATTAAACACAAAACATTTTGACTTCTTGGTGCAAGTTTAATGGCACCTGCGACCTTCCCTTTCTCTCCCCTGCAAAATCTCAGAGTACTGGGCGTTAGCTCCTTTTCTCGTTAATCCCCCTCTTGATGTGACCTTGGTCGATGACCTTATGGGACCGCATGATTGTGGACATGGCCAAAGGTGGTTTGAATCAAACTACTTTTCGGCCCACAATTCTCCTCAAGCCTCCATGTGTCCTCTTTTCAAATCCACAGTTTGAATTGCGGCCCGCCCTCAACTTTTTAATGTCCATGCAACTCCTATCCCCACAATGATACGGGACCATTGATCTCTCGATCTTGACGGTACTTCAAAAATTGGTGGTTTATATCTTCCCCTCTCAGACCTACGAATCAGATCTGACCTCTTGCAAAATCAATAGACGAGATATCCTTCATGATTTTAGGTTTCGGGAGTTTCAAATCTCAAAACCTTGCTCTCTTCCATACTTCAATATTCTGAGTTGACGATCTGCGGACACATGTCCTCCTAATCAATGGCCCTGCCTTTACTTCAGGTGGCTGACCTTTCAACTGGATCAAAGGTCCTGTGGCCCGCTTCTCAATCAATGGTCGAGATCTCCTTCGGGTTTTGGACTTCTAAGATCTCAAATCTCAAACTTCACCCTTTTTCCCAATGGATTTTATCCAAAATCTATAATCCAATGACACGTTTCCTCTTGATCTGATGATTGAGAATTACTTCGGGTCTTTACCTAGAGTCCACAGATTTTCTCCACGTCTCCCTTAGATATTACGGCTACGAATTAATTCAGATATTTATCTAGAGTTCTCAGATTTTTGTCACGTCTCCCTTGGATCTGACGGCTCAGATCCACTTCAGGTGATCCAACGCTTGATATTCACTTCGGACGATCTGATGAATCAACTTCACTTCGGTTGATCGGACGGTTGAGATTTACTTCATATTTTTGGAAGTTCGGACTTCGAAAATCTCAACTCTCAAACCTTGCCTTCTCTTGAATAGACAGTATCTAACAGATTAGATTCACCTTGGTGATCCAACGCTTGAGATTTACTTCGGGTGATCTGATGACTCAGATCTACTTCGGCTGATCGGATGATTGGGATTGACTTCATATTTATGGAACTTCAGACTTAGCGAATCTCAAATCTCAACTGAGGAACTCTCGAATGGATTTCTCGAAGATGTTGATCTGACGGCTTGAGGTTGAGGTTTACTTTGGAAGCTCTGATGGTTCAAATCTACTTCAGATGATCTGACGGTCAACGTTTACTACGGGTCTTCACCCAGAATCCACAGATTCATGCCATCTGTCCTCTAGATCTGATGGTTCATATCTACTTCGGACGATCCGATTATCGACGTTTACTTCAGGTCTTTACCCGGAATCCATAGATTCACACCACTTGTCCTCTGGATATGACGGTTCAGGTCTACTTCGAAAGATCCGAAGATCGATGTTTACTTTGGGTCATTACCTGGAATCCATAGATTCATGCCACCTGTCCTTTGGATCTGATGGTCTAGATCTCTTCGGCTCTTCAGTGCTTCAGAGCTTCAACACTTCGATGCTTCGGTCCTTTGGCACTTCGACACTTTGGTCCTTCAGCTCTCCGGGACTCGAGAACCTCAAATCTCAAACTTTACTTTCACTTGAGGACAATGGATCTCTACCACATGTCCCTTTTGATCTGACGGTTTAGATTTACTTCTAGGCTTCGGCTCTCCGGGCTTCGAGAGTTTCAACTCTCAATCAGAAACTCTCGAAGTGATTTCTCCAAAGTTACTGATCTGTTGACACGTGTCCCCTAGCGATCAACGACCAGGATTTACTCCAGCTATTTGTCCTCCTCCTTGTCCACAATCCTCTAAATTTGTGGATCTTACTCCACCTGTCCTCCTTGACGATGGACGGTCCCAATTTCCTTCAGGAATTCGGGACTTTGACAATTCCACTCTTCTGCGCACACAAGGGTTAAGTCTCGTGCATTTAATTCCAGATCCAATGGTTACTAGTCCTTCACGCTTAGATCCAACATATGGGATCTGTTCCTCTCCTCTGCACTTCCTTTGTTCACTGGATGTTGATCTAATGGTCCAGGCTCCTCTCCACAACCGATCTGATGATTGTTGTTGCTCCTCCTCATGAGATTTCGAATTCCTCTAGCTTAGAGGATTTTCTAATTATTCAAAGGCCTCGGCCTTTGTTCCTCCTATGATTTTGTCTCTTGGACCTCGTCTACACTTCTGAAAAGCGCTTATCTCTTCTGAGCTTCGGGACTTGGATTAATTCCTACTCTTGTGCCCTCTTAGAACTATCTCTTATAAGCTTCAACTGCTTGGAAATCGAAGGTCTCTGTCCCTTATATTCCTCAAAGGGATATATGTGCCCTCTTGGCAAGTTTCTCTCAAGAACCCCTTACTGATCTGCAGAGTGTTCGGTAACTTTGTGAGTGTCTCCTAAGTGCTCTGTAACTTCGCCTTCGGGGTTTTGGTCACTCCAACATGCGATTCTCCCAAAGCGTGGGCTTCGAATCTCATAGATCGAATGGTCAAGAAGGATCCCAACGGATCCAGAGATCCACAGTATAGATTAACTTCGAGACTTCAGGACTTCGGGGATTTTTACTTCCCTTACGACGAACTCATAGTTTGTCGAACTAGCGAAGTTTGGAGGACTCAAGGGGTTAACTCCCGCACTCCTTTCCATATCCAACGGTCACAACGGACCTTGTCTCTTCCCGAATAATTTCTTGTTCATTCTTCATCCTAACAAAGGAGCCTTCCTTTTCAATACTTCAATCTCGTTATTCTTCCTGAGCTTGGTTGGCTCTGAAGGGCTTAAGATCCTTGCACTCTTTCTCTATAATGTAACACTTGGAAGAATCCTTCCACACACCCCTTACGTTCATTCCTCAACTCTAGAACGTAAGTGGTTCTCGGTCTTTGTTTGCCTCGCAGAGAGCCTGTGCATACGTTCACTATCTCTCCTTAGCTTTGACAGACTTCATCATCCAAGGGACTCAGAACAACTAGGAGGATCAACATGCATACATGAAACTATGCCCAAGGTCAACGAACTAACAGTTTGTGGCTCTAGCTTAAGCCCCCATAGGATGCAAGTATTTATGAGTATTAAACATATGCCATCTATATAATTTCCTACTTGCCTAATTATACAATCAAGAAGACACCAAAAAGGGGTACAATATAAATCATTAAGCAAACATATCTATCCCTGCAACATTCATAGGATATCCAACTTTAATTCATAGTACCACTTAAATACACAAGATATACGATCACTTATTTATTACAGGTGGTAGACAACTAACTGACTATGGGTGTTCATCCTTCCACCTGACCATAGGCTCAGAGGCATTCATTCTTATCACTCTGGCCACCCCCATGCCAAGCCATGATATCATCAAGGAACTCTCGCAGTTCTCAAGGACTCTTTCTCGGTTTCATCTTTTTCTCGGGTTCTATTCTCTGCAAACTTTCAGAGATATTCCTTCTCTGTTATGGCCTTGGTGAGGTTTATCAGATGCTCACTTAGCATCAATATAGAAACCTTCTGTTCATTATCCATTGGGGGGCTCTGTGCATTCTCCTTATCGATTTGTATATCTTTCTTCTAGGATGGTTCTCAACCCATCCTATTCCTTCTGTCAGAAGGGAACTCCGGTCAACTTGGTCTGTCATACCCAGTGATACTTCGGGCTCACATTCTACAGTTTTGGCCATGCTTCCATTCATGGGAGTGGTTCATAATTCAACCACTGGTCCTTTCTTCATTAATTGATTTGCCCCCTTGGGATCTGAAGGAGGTTTATTATCCTCATCAAGGGAATTTGGGTTTATTTGATATAATGACCCTCTCTTATAGTTTTCACATTCTTTCCTCTAGTGATATCATGGCCAGTACTTTCAAGGCTTCACCCCCATAGTCAGTTATTGGCAACTCAAACAATTATACATTTACAGTGTCCACATGCCTTAGCATGGTAATCCTATTTTATGATTAATTACAAGTTGGGGGCAACAGGGGTGTTACAATTCAAAGAGTGGTTTAGAGACAAAGGAACATTATCATAATGGATGATAATTACACAGGAAATGGCTCGAGCAGTGCTAATGGATTCCAAATTGACAGATTTTTTTGGACACATGCAGTGCATACAACAGTTCACATTCAAAATAGAGTAATGCTCAGAAACAACAATGAAAAAACTCCCTATGAACTATGGAAAGGAAGCACAGACAACAACCTCTACATCAAGGTAACTCAAGGTAGTATTTTATTAATTGAAATTTATGTTGATGATATTGATTTTGGAAGTACTAATGACAGGTTAAGGCAGAATTTTGCAAAGGATATGCAGAATGAATTTGAAATGTCATTACTTGGAGAACTATCCTTCTTTTTGGGTCTTAAGATATGTCAAAGAAACCAAGGAATTTTTATTTCTCAAACTAATTATATCAAATAAATGCTAAATAGGTTCGGAATGGAAGATTTCAAACCAATTACCACTCCTATGCAAACCAGTTGCAATTTGAGAAAAGATGATGATTCAAAGTCTACAAACCAGAGGAAATACAGGTCAATGATTGGTAGCTTACTATAAGTGACAACATCTAGACCAAATGTAATGCAAACGGTTG
Organism: Picea glauca; assembly: GCA_000966675.3. Taxonomy (NCBI): domain Eukaryota; kingdom Viridiplantae; phylum Streptophyta; class Pinopsida; order Pinales; family Pinaceae; genus Picea; species Picea glauca. The sequence continues at coordinate 342,572 of JZKD02S2370342.1, forward strand.
GATAAGTGGCACGATTTCAAGCAGCACCAAAGGAAACACATGTCTTTGCAATAAAGAGGATTTTCAGATATCTCAAAGGAACAGAAGAGTTTGAATTATGGTATCCAAAATAAAATGATCTATCACTTATTCCCTACACAGATGTAGATTAGGCAACTTGCATCGATGACCGACGAAGCACCAGTGGAGCAGTGTTCTACTTAGATATACAGGTTGAGTATGATGAGCCCATTCTAATCTATTTTGATAATACAAGCGACATCAGTATCTCAAAGAAACCAGTGATGCACTCCAAGAAGAAACACATTCCAATAAAGAATCACTTTCTACGGAAACAGGTTGCAAAGAAGAACATCAGAGTTGAATATGTGGGCACAAAAGAACAAGTGGCAGACATCTTTACAAAACCACTTCCAAGGGAAGCCTTTGAGTATTTTCTCTAGAGACTCAGAGTAATTTCTACTCGAAAATGAATTCTTTTGAATGCTTATCTTATATGTCTTAGATTTACACGAGGAAGCACCATAAAGAGGACAGTTCAGGTTGGGGGATCAGTTTCAGGAAGAGTTCAGTCAGGGGGATTATCCCCAAGGATAGTTCATTTAGGGGGAGCATCCCCGGATGGAAAGATACCTTTTCCATTGATGACAAAGGGGGAGAGATTTATCAGATGCAAGATAGAAATGCATGGAGAGAGAGCACATAGGCATGTAGACAGAGGGAGCAACCCAAGGAGAGTTCAATCAAGGGGAGCAGCCCTAAAGGGAGATGCCCTTTTCCATTGATGTCAAAGGGGGAGAGATAGAAACATTGATGAGGAGTATAATCATGAATGTTATCATGACTAGGTGTTTCCATCAATGTTGGTGTTTCCATCAATTCCAAAGGGGGATATTGTCAGACAATTGGCTTAGGTTGATGGACAGCTGGTATGGATTGTTGGTTGTCATTGATGTCAACTATTGGAGAGTGATATTGTATATTTATGTCAACCCTTAGTGATTGATGTCAACCCTTGGAGAAAGTCTAGTAGTGAATTCTGGTAGCACAAAGGTTTGGGTAATGGAACCAAGTTTGTTTGATGTATAATAGTATGAGTTTTAATATATTTGAAGGTAATACTATTCTATATGGGTAGTACATTTTATTCCATTTCTAATGGTATGTGGAGTGTCACATAAATCCTCATGGTTAGAGAGTTATGTCCATGTGAAGTTGGAAAACCCAGGTTTGGGTAATGGACCCAAGTTTGTTTGATGGATAATGGTATGAGTTTTGATATATTTGCAGGTAATAATATTCTATATGGATAGTACATGTCATGTCATTTCTATTGGTATGTGGAACATCACATAAATCCTCACGGTTAGAGAGTTATGGCCATGTGAAGTTGTAGAACCCTCATGAGTCATCTAGAAGCCCCAAAAGGTCAAAGTAGTCAAAGTGGTTTAAGAGATTTTTATAAGGTAAATAATAAAGTGAAGTGATGAGTGTACTATAAATCAAAGTGAATACAAAATAAATTATTTAAATAATAAAGTTAATGGGGAAATCACTAAGTTGACAAGTGGTTAGAAGTGGGTTAACCCTAAAATAAGGAAAGTGCATTAAGATGGTTAAAAGGTAACCCCTTGAGGAAGCTACATGAAAGTATAAATAAGAGGAAAGGCTCTCTCATTTTAATTACACTTGAGTATATTGAATATCTACAGGTGACTAAGGTAACCAAAGGATATCTAAGATGAATTTCAGAGGGAAGGTGAAGTAAAGAAGGCCGAAATTCAAGGGAGGATAAATTATTTTGATGACGCTTTCTAAGGTATGTTTTTTACAGGTCATCTCACCATTTTTGGAATAAATTTTTTTCTAGAATGCTTCAGGCCATGAAATTGGGAGGCCATTGAGGAAACATATCCAAGTATCTTTTCTACAAATTTCATATTGTGGATCGTTGTATTTTTGGAGTTACACTCTGTGGAAAATAGGGTTTGTGGCTAGTCCTGAAACTAGTCTAAAACAAGTGTTTCAAGTAAAAACGTCATAACTTCTTCATAACAGATCCAAATTCCATAGGAAAAAATGTGTTGGTTAGAGTACAGTCTGTAGTATTCAGTGTGCAATTTTCAGATCCATACAACAAATATTTTGTTTGGGGAACGCTCTACAGGTTCACTCTATAGAATAAGCCAGAATTCAACAAGGTATGTCATTTTTGCTATAACTCCTTTTCTGAGAGGTTCCAAGTAGTGACACTTGGAGGAATTGCATAAAACACACTGAACAACATTGTGTACTATTTTCATATCTTTATTCATTGCAGGTACATAGCTATGTTTATTTCAAGTTAGGGTTGTTGACTAATCAAAAACTAGCCATGTGAGACTAAAGTAAAGTTTGATGAAAATGCTAGTCTCTTGTTGTTAAAGTTAAGGAAGGTTTGCAGGTATGTGATCATATACACCAGGTCTATTACAGAGTTACAAATTATATTTGTATGATGAAATTGATGAGGGCTTTTGGTTGAGGTACATGTTGGGTACATGGTTGAGACAAGTAGTTGATGAGTTGGCACATACATGAGGTGTATAGTTGATGATTTTGGTACATCTTGATGAGTCATAGTTTATGTGTATTTTATGCATGATTGGTACAGGTTTGGTGCATGGTTGATGCACTTGTGCATGGTAGAGTTTGAGTTACAGGTTGGTGCATGGTTGATGCGCTTGTTTATGGTACAGGTTGATTATAGGTTGGTGCATTGTTGATGCACTTGTTTATGGTACAGGTTGTTACAGGTTGATTACAGGTTGATTGGTACAGGTTTACAGTAGTATATCTCACAGTGATAGTGTGACAGTGGTTCCATCATTATACTTCTATGTCAAGGCGGTTGGATGGGGCAAGGGCATGTGGTTGTATCCACCTTCCAGTTGTAGCTGGAGAACATAGAGGGTTGTAGCCTCCTTCTAGTTGTATCCAGAGAATTGGGGAGTTAGAGCTTCCCTCAGGTTGTAGCCTTAGAAACTAGGGGGTTGTAGCCTCCTTCTAGTTGTAGCCAGAGAATTGGGGAGTTGGATCTTCCTTCATGTTGTAGCCTAAGAAACTATGGGTTTGGAGCCTCCTTCCAGTTGCAGCTAGAAAACAAAGGAAGTCGGTGATTTCAATGAATGTAATTCTTAAAGACATATAATAAAAAGCATTATGTGGTTTTCTCCCACTTTGGGTTTCCACATAAAACATTGGTGTACTGTGTATGTGTGTGATTGCTCATTTTTTCATTGTTTATTTACTCTGCAACTATTGGATGATAATTCTACATTGATATAACACTTGCATTTTATGGTGAGAAAGGATTAAATTGCTCTATTACTGATTCGCCCCCCCTCTCAGTAATCTAACAGTATACATGTCTTCATAACGTCCGACAGGGTAGTATTGTTCCTTAATAGCATCCCTGAAGGACTCCAAGGTGATTATGACTGTAAATAATGAGGGTTCATGTGTTTCCTTTTGCTGACAGAAAGTTTCCCACCAATATTTGACATGGGGAATAGCTTTGAGGAGCACAAAAGTAATCTTTTCTCTATTCGAAAAGTTATGGACAGAAAAATACCCTTCTATTAGATTCAACCATTTGTCTGCAGCATCTGCATCTATATGACCTTCAAATATAGGAATATCAAAGTTGATTTATACCTTGAAGGGGGCGTCACCTCTGCTTGAGGAATATGTGTCACCTGTTGGTAGTCGTCCAAGGATTTGCGCAAAACCATCCATCATCTTGTTCCTCTATTGTGTGAGGGATTCCTCGAGCAACATGTTGAAAGGATATCATGTCCCATCATCTTTATTTTCTCCTTCCATGCGAGAGTGTTTTTCCTCAAGAGAAACAAGCTTGAGACCTAATTCTTTATACCCTGACCTCATTGGAGAAATGCATTAAGTACGATAAGGAGCAGATCGCTCTGATACAACTGGTCCAGATTTTATGAGCAGAATGAAATGAATACATATTATTATTATTATTATTAACACAAAATCACAAGGAACAATAATAGAGATACAGTAAAATTGGCTTCAATTCAATA
>JZKD02S2370343.1:0-30275 GCA_000966675.3 Picea glauca
ATCCTAGGCCTACACCTCTTCCTTCTACTCATCAAACCATCTTATCTATATTCCAACCTAGCTCTTAGTTAGTTTTTCTTCTCCACTATGTGTTTGGTCATTTTGTTTCATGTCATCTCTTCTTTTCTCAACGATTAGTTGTATTTATTTTTATAAGGTTGATTTAAGTCTTGATTTGAGTTTGGACAAGTCTTGTCACCATGTTTTATATCATTGATGGATCAAAAAATAATTATCCTAGGCCTACATGTGTAAAAGCATTGATTGCAAGAATGCCAACATTCTTGCAATCAACAGACAGACTCCGTTTTTATGAGTTTTAATGGTTTAAAAAATATTTCAAAGTTTGAATAAAGTGCATTTGCACCCAAATCATGATAATATGTTCCTATTACTCTCGAAATCATGTGTATTGTTCCTTGTGTAGTTTTCATTGTATGTTTTGAGCGATCCCTAAGTGGCATATGGTCTTGGCCATCATTTTCATTAGAGGGAAGCTAGGGCACAATCATACCTTCACGAGAGTGATGGAAGATAAGCAAGGCAGAGTCAGCAGGTCTCGAGTTGTTTGAAGCCATACCAGAAATCAAGGATATATTCATTAGAGGTGAGTGGTACAATTTCATTTTTCATTTCAATGGACACCATACATAAATCGCTCGAATATTTTCATATAAATTTGATGGATTCCAAACATAAATTAGGGATATAACCATCCACATAATAGATCATTTTATAGCAGGAACATGTGCTCTCCCTATCAGTTTCGACAGGTGATTCAAGAAAGGAAAATTATTGGATGAGGTGTGAAACGAGTTCCTGGTAGTAGATGATCAGAGCCTAGATTGGAGCCAGGGCATACCAATCCATTGGCTGAGAGAGGAATGGATGGGCATCATGTTGGCAATATAGAGGTACATCACTGGAGAAGGTAGGTTTTTTATTGTTCATTACTATCATCTCATATTTCTCATGCATTTAAATGTTGATAAGGAGATGAACCTCCCATTCTACCTTCTCAAAATCCTAACCAAGATTTCCAAACGAGTCCAGAACTATCCACAAAATGCTCACATAAGCCTCTAGCATCAGGGATTTATAAAAATAATAGTTCTTTTTGCTCTAATTGAATTGGGAATGTCTTGGGTAGAACTTATAGAATCTCTAGGTTTACAGGATGAAGAACCACACACTCAGCAACCATCAGATTAGGAAATTGAACAACAACCACCGGGGCAAAAGATTGAAGTTCCCTATGTAGCTAGGGTTTCCACAAATCCAGGAAGTTCATCAAACGCCACCCAACATTCCAAGGAAAAAACCCTACCTACAAAAAGAAGGAACAGATCATTCAAAGGGAGATCCATCACTCCAGAAAAAGAAGAAATACCTTAGAGGCAATTGAGGTCATCCATAGTGAAACAGAGGGCCAGGGAAGAGAGTAAAGTATATGTCAAAAAGGGTAAAAAATAGGTATGTCTGGTAGTCTAACCATCCCCTGAGCATCTTTAGGTTGAACATGTTCCCACTAGTATGCAGGTAGAAAAACTCCTAAATTGGAAGAAAGAAAACAACAATGAAATAAGCGGGCTAGTCATGAAGTAGTTACAGTTGAATTTGAGCAATTGGACACACAAATTGAGGAGCCTCATGAGGAAAAATTGGGCAGAAAGAAAAATGGGAAATAGGTCCCATAAATGACAAGTAAACAAAATTAGAAGACCAGGTTGACCAACCAAATGAGGATAAAATACAAAACCTTGTTCTATCCATACCTCAAGAAGAAAAATCCTATTGTAATAGAAGAGAAATACACTGATGAAGAGCCCTTTAGGTTTACCAACATGGAGGAAATGACTATCCACACATTAAAGGAAATGTCAGTAAGCAAGACCAGAAAGAAGTAAAACAAGGGATAGAGCTCATGTATTAAACATGTTGATTTGGAAATAGAGTACACTACTGGTCCAGACCTAGAGCAATATTTAGAATACACAGGCCCAAACCCAGAGAAATATTTTGAAGAAACTGGTCCAGAAAGAGAGCATGTCCCAGAGAAGTTTTTAGAAGAGACCAAACTAGAGGCAAGGGGGGGAATGATGATGGTACATGAACCTATGGAAGACATCATTAGAGGCAAACTTTAGAAGAAGTAAAGGTATGATATGAAACATGGGAAAACTAAGCTCTCCATTGATTTCAATAGGCCTGCTATTGAGGAAGAGAATGAACTTAAAAATGGGAATAGAGTGAAAATAGAGATCAAGCCTAAATTTGAAGGTGATAAGGAAATGGAGGAAAGTAAGTAGCAGGTGGAAACCCTCAAATGGAAGAATGATAGCATGAGGAAAAATATTCAAGAGCTACAGCAACCAAATCAAACATTGGAGGTGAAACATTCAAAATTACAGAAAAAGTACCAAACGTTGCAGAAAAAACACCAAAAGACTTGCATGTTCCTAAAGGAAATCATCTAAGGGTGTGGTGTCAACAAGTAAGAAAATTCGAAGCCTGTGCAATTTTTTCTCCATTGTTGAAGGTTTTTCTCTAGTTAGAGGCATGCATGGGGATCCAAGCGAAGTCAAAAAAAAGTTACAGCTTTTGAATACTTTTGTTGTGCAACTCCTACACTTTCGTTATCAACAGTGACTCTAGTTTCAGTGATAGAATCTTTTTGTTTTAGTTTGAGATATTACAACTAGTTGTAATAAATACATTTTTGATAAAAACAATGTTTTGATTAGGTCAAGATTGTTGGCCCAGAAAAGGGGAGTTATCCCTACAAATTATCACTTAAACTCTACTTCACTCAATGTAATGAAGTGTTATTGGATAGTAATCATAATTTAATGGTGAAGTTTCATATCTACGGATTTGAATGTAATGAAGAAATTAACCCTAGGATTTAGGATCTAAGATAGGTATTCGAATCCCTTTAGTGGATAAATAGAAGAATATGAGAATGTAAAGGGGTTCAAATTCTTTGGGTGTATCAAGCTAACAGAATATATACTAGGCTTGTGAAGTGTGATATTTGCAAAGTTTTCTACTAAGTGAATATAATTTCCGGTGAATAGACTTTATTTTTCTCAATATTTCTTGTCTTTTCTTCTTATTTGGATGCATGTTGATTTTTTTGCAAATAAAATATTCTCTTTCTTTCAGCTAATGTGCTTACAACCTATTGAGAAGTGTATTCCAAATATTGTTTTAGGTTTAATGCAATGTGTTAGATCTAAAATTTATAGTTGCAAGTGACAAATTGTATGTTTGTCAGTGTTTATGTTCTAATTTTATATCTTGTATATGCTACACCAGAATGCATACCACTGGCTAAGGGAAATATTGTGGTGAATATTTTGGAATAGTCCAACTAGACCCATGCCCTTGAACCTCACTTATCAGCTAACCATCAAAACAAATAAACTAAACTTATAAAAACCAATCATTCCAATAATTGAGGTGGCCTAGATCTACCCTTGGTAGTTAGGTGCATACTTTAGGAACAACAACTTCCATGAGTGGTTTCCATGTATTCATCTTATGTTGTTGACAAGGCTACAACTTCTTATCTCTTATTCATCCAATTGATTTCTCCACCAAACAACTTGAACACATATCCACTAGTTGACCTTAGTCGATCCAAATCTCCAGCCCATTCAACGTCGACAAAGCCATGTACATTTACTTCACTATTAGCTCCAGGTTTCCCTTGGTAGCATATAGCATAATCTTTTGTGCCACAAAATACTTTAATTCTCTCTTGACAGTTTTTCAATGTTATTTTCCAAGTGTTGATGTGTTTCTTCTCAACACTCCCACTACATGGGCAATGTCTATATGAGTGCAAAACATCGCATACATTAGACTAACAATAGAACTTTCATAGGGAGCATGTGTCATGTCCTCTATTTCTTCTTGTGTATTCAGAAATTGTTTAGCAATTAGCCTTTCTTCCATAGGAATTGGCACCCTTACAGGTTTGTAATACTGCATGTTGAAATGCTTCAAGATTGTTTCAATATATTTCTTCTAGTTCAACCACAAATTTCTAACTGTGTGATCTCTCTTGATCCCCATTCCCAGAATGAAGTTTGTTTCATTAAGATCCTTCATGTCAAACTGGGAGGGTATTTGCTTCTTCACCTCCTTTATTGCATTCATGTTGTTTCCAATTAGTAACATGTCGTCGACATACAATGCTACATATATGAAACACCCACCTTCTTCCTTCGAATATATGCAGTAATCAACTTTGCTTCTCACAAATCCAAAAATAAGGATTAATGTGTCAAAATTTTGGTACCACATCCTTGGTAAATGCTTTAGACCATAAAGGGATCTTTTAAATTTGCACACTAGCTCTTTCTTTCCCTTTATTGCAAATCCTTCAGTTTGTTTCATGTAGATTTATCCTTCCATGTCCCCATGTACAAACATTTTCTTCATGTCCATTTTCTCTATTTCAAGATCAAATGTTGTAGCCAAAGATATTAGGACTCTAATGAAATTTAATTTTTCAAAATGGAAAAAAATATCACCGAATTCGACTCCTTCGACTTGGGAATATCCCTTCACTACCAATCGAGCTTTGAATTTCTCGACTTGACCTACCACATTCATATTTTTCTTGAACACCCGCTTGCTACCGATCAGATTTCTTCCAATAGGTAGTTTGACCAAATCCCACCTCTCAATCTTATGCAAGGATTCCAGCTCTTTGACCATGGATTCCTTCCAATGTTTACCCTCTATCGAGTCGACTGCCTCCCTGGCCAAATTGGGCTCCTCGTCAATGGTAGTTAACACAAATGCAAATTAGAATTCAAGCGGAATGTACCTTTCAACTATTTTTCTTACTCGTTCTAACCTCCTTACAATTGGGGTTGGTTGGCCCACCCCTTCATCTAATTCAATTGACTCGTCTAAATCATTTTCTTTGTTCCTCTATTCAAACCTCACCTTCTCTGGATCCTTCTCTATTTGAACCATTTCATACTCGGACTTACCTCCAAATTATTTGAATACCACATCTATATTTTACATTGTTCTCCTTGATGCATGATCCAAAAGCTTATATCCTTTCATTCCTTCTTTGTATCCAATGAAAATACACTTGACCTCCTTCTTGTCTAGATTTATCCTCTTTTACTTGGGAACATGCAGAAATGCATCACATCCAAATAAATTGAGATGTGAAAGTGATTCTTACCAAACCATACCTCATGTGGATTCGTGTTGACTAGAACTAATGAAGAAGACATGTTCACCAAATATTTTGTAGTGTCAACTTCTTCCACCCAAAATTCTTATGTGATCCCAACACCACTAAGCATGATCCTTTCCATGTCCATCAATGTTGTGTTCATTCTTTTGGAAAATCCATGTTTTTGTGGGGTATATGGTGTGGTATTTTGGCGTGTTATGCCACACTGCTTGCAGAACTGCTCAAAATACTTACGATAGAATTCACCACCATTGTGAATTCTTAGCACCTTGATATTCTTATTTTTTTAGTTTTCCACAAGATATTTAAACTCTTTGAATTTCTCGAAAACCTTTGATTTATTCCTCAAGAAATATATCCATGTCTTCCTAGAAAAATAATCTATGAAGGACAAAAAATATAGGGATCCACCAAGTGAAGGGACTGTTACAGGCCCAAACATGTCACTATGAACCAATTCTATAATCTCCTTTACCCTTGCGCTCCAGATGAGAACCTAACCCAATTTTTTTTCCATATATGCAATGTTCAAAAAAAATTATTTCTAAATTACGTTCAAGAAAACCTTCGACCATACCTTTGTTACACATGACTTGAAGTCCTTTTTCTTTGATGTTCCCCATCCTTTCATGCAATAACATGGTCGGGTCGACTTGATGAATACTTGTCGAATCAATTTGAATTGACTTAGCCCGAAATGAGTTGAGTCAATTCAACTTCAGAAACAACAATGTTGTTGCATCCAATCGAGTCGACATTCTCTAATAACTTGTATAGGGTTCCAATCTGAACTCCTTTCATTAAAACCATTTCTCCCCTAACCATTTTGCACGTGTCCTTCCAAAATAGAGTATTCACTCTTTCATCACTCATATTTCTAACAGATATCAGGTTTCTTACCAAACCTGGAATATGTAGCACACCTAGAAGGGTTATGCTCCTCCCATATTGTAGTATCATTCAGACTCTTCCGCATACAACAATTTTGGTTGTCGAGACATCCCTCAAGACCATATATCCTCCTTCATATCTCTCATATTCACATAACCATTCTCTGTGAGGTGTCATATGATAGGATGCTCCTGAGTTGATCATCCAAACATCTTATTCTGATTGTGTATTGGTCAACGCCAAATACACATCATCTCCTTTATCTAGAGTAGTCTTTCTCTAAGTCGATTTCTTCTCATCATATCCTATACCGAATTCTATCACCTTCGACTTGCAGTCCCTTTTATAATTCTCATCTTTATCACATTTCTAGCATCTTCTTGTCGACTGAACTGGGGATTTATATCTACCCTTTGACTTAGAATTTATACCGGATAATTTTCCCTTATCTCTATCAACCAATTGACCTCTCACCGTTAAATCATCTTTGTCTAATCCTTCCATGTTCTTCTGTATCATTTCTTCTGACAGTAGAGATGCAACCACATATTCTAGCACTAATTTGGTTGAATTACTCCTTATAGCCATGACTAAGTTATCCCAAGAATATGGAAAATAACACAATAGGCTAATACATTTCTCCTCCTCAGTGATTTTGATATCTACAAATGATAATTGGATAATTATAGTATTCAATGCATTCAAATTCTCAGCTACTGAACTATCATCACTCATCCTCAGAAATACAATTTCTTTCTAAGGAATAGATTATTTACTAGGGATTTCAATATGTACAAGCTTCCCAAATTGTCCCATAAGTTATTGGTTGAGTATTCACCTGAGACATTCAACAACACCGAATATGCAAGACACAGCCAAATCATACTCCTTGCCCTTGTTTCATGTTTCTCCCATTCTTCCCTTGACATACCTATTGGAATGGTACCTTGACAAATTGTTACCCATTGTTCTCAATCTACAATGAAATATTCAATTTTAAGCTTCCAAAGCTCAAAATTTTTTCCATTGAATTTTTTGATATCTATCCTCGAACTATTTGTCATTGTTTCAAGAGAAACTTTAAAGATATTTGACTTGTGAAGCTTACGAGACCTAGGGTTAAGCTCAAGTCCTATATCGACAATCCATGCTCTGATACCACATGTTGGGAAACAGACTTCCACACTAAACCTGCTAGAAGAGAAGAATAAATATTTAAGCAAGAAATTAAATGACAAAGTAATCACACAGTACACAAATATTTTACCCTAGAAACCCAAACAGGAAAACCAACATTCCTTGAGCATATTTCTCTCTTGTTGTCTTATTCATTCAGAATAAAGGGTTACATGACTAACCTTGGTCTACACCTAAGACAAAATTTCCATCATACTCTCTTGCTTTACATAAGAAAAACCATGTGTCCAATTCGGATTGCATCTACTTGACCAACAACCTATGCTAAAGATTAGCAGGAACATTTAAGATTGATCTAAATATTATCTTTTATAGTGTTACAAAATGCCTTATTTGTTAGAAATATAGAATCACAGAGAAATAAAATAAAACAAATGCATAAATAAAACACAGAAGATATGCAATACAATAGAGACACAGATATACATGGTTCACCCAGTGTGGGATACATCCACAAGAGAAATTTTTTGGTCCTTCCTTTATTATTATCTAGCAAATGAAGGGATACAACCTACAACATACTCGTTGTAACATCCTCTTCTTTCTCTCAAAATATCCTCTCTCATAATACAATATTCACTTATTCACCTAGCCACAATACAATTTCCTCATACATTAAAGAGGGTTTCCTTCTAGGGGAAAAATCCCTAACATAACTTCTACCGTCAAATTTGAGACCTTATAATGAATGGTCCAAATTGACTATGAAATTACAATATTTTAAAAGGCAATTTTTCCCAAAAATTTACCTTCCAAGGGGGGTCCAAAATTTCTCGTCCTCCCCAAACCCCCCTAGCGAGAGACATGGGGGGTGGATTCCCCCCCACACCCCCTAGTGAGGTAATGGGGTCCAAATGCGATTGAAACAAGACCTTTGATAATTAGACTCCATAACCAACAATCTCCCACTCAGATACTAATCTAAACAACTTCATTGTTGTTGTACCTATTGGACTATGATCCACCTTGGACCTGGAAAATTTCTCAACTTCACCTTCATGCTTGAATACCAATTGAAACTGAGTAGGAACTCATTTTCTCCCTTTTTACTACCTTTGTTAACATGTTTGCATGATTCTAGCTAGTATTTATCTTTTCCAACTTCAATTGTCCATCTTCCAAAACAGATTGTAAGAAATGTTACCTAAGATGTATATGTTTAGTATTATAATGGAAGTTTGAGTTCTTTGCAATATGAATGGCACTTTGGTTGTCACAGTACAACCTACTATTCTCCTACTTATTTCCTAATTTCTCCATAAAACTATGTAACCAAATCATATCTTTACTAGCCTCTGTGGAAACAACATACTATGCTTTTGTTGTTGAAAGTGTGGAAACTTTTTTCAGTTTAGAAATCCAACTTACTGCAGTTCCACCTATAGTAAAAACATACCATGTGGTGTTTCTCTTGCTATCTTTATCACCTTCCATATATGAATCAACATATCCCTATAGAACAATGTTTGAACCTCCAAAACATAATGTATGAGTATTAGTGCCTCACAAACACCTGTGAATCCACTTTACTGCCTCCCAATGTTATTTACCTGGATTATTCATATACCTTCTCACAACTCCCATTGCATGTGAAATATATGGTCTTATGCATAGCATACATCAAGTTGTCAACTACTGATGAATAAGGGACCATTGACATGTATTATATATTCTCTTGTGTCTTGGGACACATTTCCTTGATTAATTTGAAATGGATAGCCAAAGGTGTACTAACTAGTTTTGCATTCTACATTCTAAACCTCTCCAACACCTTCTCTATGTACTCACCCTAAGACAATGTCAATTTGTGATTTTGCATGTCTCTTGTTATTCTTGTACCAAGGATTTCCTTTGTAGAACCCAAATCCTTCATCACAAATGAATTAGCTAATTTCCTTTTGAGCACATTTATATCTTGCATGTTAGACCCTGCAATAATCATGTCATCTACATACAATATCAATATAGTATAGATTCCATTTTCTATCCTCTTAAAATAAACACAATGATTAGAATGACATCTAATATAACCTTGCTCTGTCACAAACCTATCAAACTTCAAATACCACTGTGTTGAATCTTTCTTTATGCCATGCAATCCCTTCATCAATCTGCATACCAAATTCTCTTTTCCTTTGACCTCATACCCCTATGGTTGTTGCATATAAATATCTTCCTCCAAATCCCCATAGAGAAAAGTTGTTTTTACATATAATTGTTCAAGATGCAAATCTTATACTACAACAAGACTTAAAATAGTCCTAATTGAAGTCATTTTAACAAGAGGAGAAAATATTTCATCAAACTCTATACCTTTCTTTTGTGCAAACCCCTTTACAACAAGTCTAACCTTGTACCATTTTTTTTCCTCCATATTCATCCTTGAACCTGTAAGCCCATTTATTTTGCAATGCTTCTTTTCCTGCAGGAAATTGAACCAAGTCCCAAGTCTATTTATTTACCAAGGAATCCATTTTCTCTTTCATTCTTTGCTCCCACTTATTTTTAGTGTCTACCTGCATTTCCTCTTCATAACTTTCTAGTTCACCAGAATCAATCAACAATAAAAATACAATGAAGGAGAGTATTGTTCAGAGGGTGTACTTAACCTGGTAGATATTCTAACAACACTTGTAGGAGTTTGAGGTACTTGTTTCTCTTGTTGTTATACATTTTAATTTTCTTATACCTTTGGAATTTAATTTTCTTTGATTTCATCAAGCACTATGTATTTTGTGTTTTCCTTTTCATGTTTCTTTCCCTACAACTAATCTTTGTACATGACCTTTTCATTGAATATCGCATATCTACTCCTAATGATTTTATGATTTTCTTAATCCCATAACTGATAACCAAAATCATTAATACCATATCCAATAAAGGTACACTTCTTGGATTTTTCCTCAAGCTTTGTTCTATTTTCTTTATCCATATGGACAAATGCTTCACAACCAAAAGTCTTCAGAAATGAGTAGTTTACCTTTTTACCTGTCCATGAATACTTTGGAATGCCACCATCCAAGGAGCTTGAAGGCCCTCTGTTTATTAATTAAATATTAGTATATACAACATCTTCCCAAAACTTTAAGAGCAACCCAGCATGCAATCTCATACTCCTTGCATGTTCCATGATTGTCATGTTCATCCTTTCTGAGACACCATTTTTTTGTGGTGTTCCTAGAACTATCTTCTCTCTACGAATGCCATGGTATGAACAATAATTATCAAACTCCTTGATGAAATATCCAGCTCCATTTTCTAATCTAAGACACTTCAACCTTTTTAATGTCTCATTCTCAACCAAATCTTTCCATTTCTTAAAAGTGTCAAAAACATCATTTTTTTGTCGAATGCAATAAACCCAAGTTTTTCTAGTTGCATCATGAATAAAAGTAACATAATAATGAGAGCCACCAAGAGATGATACATGAGTTGGTCTTCATACATATGTATGCACAAGCTCTAAATTTTCAATATCATTTTCCTTTCCAGCCCTGAGAAATTTGACTCTCTTATGTTTTCCATAAACATAGTGTTCACAGAAATCCAAAACAACTTATTTAAGATCTGGAAACAAATTCCTTTTGTGAAGTATTTGCATCCCCTTCTCACTCATGTTTCCAAGTCTATGATGGCATAGTGTTGTATCCACTCCTGTAGAATCTAAATAGATAGAAGAGTCAACATTACCCGTACATAAATACAATGTACCTACCTTCTCTCCTTTTTCCATTACTAACAATCCTTTAGTGACCTTCCATGTCTTATCTGTAAATGTAGATATACAACCTTCCCTTGCCAACTCTCATGTTGAAATTAGATTTCTTTTTAGATCTGGTATATGTCTCGCCTCTTTCAATAACCATTGGTTTCCATTCATTTTATTTTTTTGTACCTTACCCATTCCAACAATTTGACATGGTTCATCATCACCCAAATAAACCTGTCCAAAATCACCTTGAACATAATTTTGAAAATATTTCCTATGGGATGTGGAAAGAAATGAAGCCTCTGAATCTACTACCCAAGACTCGGTAATATTATCTAAAGAAAGAATGAAAGATCTTGTAACACATCACCTGCTACATTTTCTTCCTGATTTTTCTCCTGTTGTCCATCTCTTTGTTTCTTTGGACCTATGCAATCTTTCTTCATATGTCCTTTCTTCACACAATTCCAAAACTCTATCTTTCCTAGTTTGGATTTGGATCTACCCTTCCTAGACCTCCCATGGTTTCTTGGACACTTTCCTCTTTCCCTTTGTCTTCCCTTGTTCTACATAGTCAATGCATTACCTAATGTCTCACCTATGTTTTTTCGTCACATTTCCTCGCTAAGGATAACACCAACAACATCATAAAAATTCAGAGTGTTTGAACCAAAGAAAAAGTTACTTACAACCATGACCAAGCCATTCCATCTTTTTGGAAATCAGCATAAGATTAAAATATCCTTAACCTCATTATCAAATTCCACTTTTATAGAACCTAGCTTATTAGTAATCATTTTGAATTCATTTAAATGATCGACAACAGACCCATCTTCTAACATCTTCATATTAAATAACTGCTTCATTATAAATACCTTGTTGGATGTCGAGGGTTTTTCATATAGTTTATCCAATGTGCACAACATATCCTCCATTGTATTTTCTTTCGATATATTGAAATCCATCGATGCTTCCAAGCACAATTGTATTGTTCCCAGTGCCTTTATGTCAACAATCTCCCATTCTTCGTCCTTCATACACGTCTGTTGTTTTTATTTTCTGCCCAACGGTAGGTAAATCTCCTTCTGATATAAATAATGTTCCATCTGCATCTTCCATAACTAATATTTTTGGTCGTTAAATTTCTTAACCTTAAACTTTCCATCTTTCGTCATTGCTCCCACTCAAACCGAGAATCCTCTTTTCCTGCAAGTTACCTTTCGCTCTGATACCAGTTGTTAGAAAAAATGGATCACAAAGCAATAAAATAAAATAAATGTGGAAATAAAACACAAAATATACACAATACAATAGAGACACACATATATATGTCTCACCTAGTGTGTTCTACATCCATCAGAGAAATTTCTAGGTCCTTCCTTTATTATTATCCAACAAATCAAGGGATACAACCTACAACATATCCGATGTAACTTCATATTCTTTCTCTCAAATTATTCTCTCTCAGAATACAATATTCACTCACTCACCCAACCGTAATATAATTACCTCATACATTAAAGAGGGTTTCCTTCTGGGGAAAAAAATTCCTAGCATAACTTCTATCGTCATATTTGCGACCTTATAATGAACGGTCCAAATTGACTATAAAATTACAATATTTTACAAGGAAAATTTTCCCAATTTTTTTCTTTGGGGGTGCTCCCCTGAATCCTCCGCCAGTAGGGGGAGCTCCAAAATTTATTTCCCACCCCCCTAAACCGCCCTGGCGAGAGAAGTGGGAGGGAAACCCCCCCCCACTCCCCTCGTCAGGTAATGGGGTCCAAACGCGACTGAAACAAGACCTCTTAATCAAGAAGATATTAGAATCCACAACCAACATTATTTATAAGCTTTACAGCAGGAAAATCCCTAAATAATGGCACTTAAAAATGGTTACCAATCCACGCAGATCATTGGCTACAAATCCCATGAATCTCAAGATTATGTTATAGTCTACTATTGTTTGACCGACATTTGGTATTTAGTCGGTTGCCACACGAGCGCCTGACAACATCTTGTTGACTAACCTCTCAACTTGATGTCGATCACTTTGATTTCAAATTTTATGGTTGATCACTTTGACCTTCTACTTTCACTGTAAAGAATATAACAACCCAATACGAAACTCCCAGTTATCCACCCATCTGACATCCTCAAACCTTCTGGATATCAGCTCATCCAGAATCCAAACTTTTGGAAAAGTCCCTTTTTACGAAATCCCAAATCCTCATATTTTTGGATATCCTAGTTCCACTGCAAGGTTCCTCTCTATATGGGATCCATACGTTCTAATAAGTATGTTTAACTAGAAACCTAGATTTTTAGATTTCTGGATTAGTCTTCCCTTGATGATATAGGTCCCACATGTACCTGACTTCCACATGGAATTTCCCTATTTTCCAATTTTGTTGGTGTGTCTCCAATGACTGACTGCCACTTGGCACTCAAGCATAATTTATGGGAATGTTTGGGTCCCACCCATTTCCTCTATACCTCTATATATAAATTGCATGTCCACTATATTGGACAGTGAAGAATCACATTGATCAATGGTCTAGATATTTAATGGGATTTTAAGGTGTTCAAACTTTGACGAGGTCACATGATCTTGAGAGATATAATGGTTGATATCTATTCAATCTAACAGTACATATTAATATTGGGCTTCGAAGGTGATCGATCAATAACCTTTTATCTTCATCCCATTTTCACTATGGAAGGACACATGTCCTCTTACATGTGTCACCCTCCACTTGGAACCTTCTCATTGGACTTAGAGGCTCACATGGACTTGGATCTCATCATATGTGGAACCCATGTTGAAATGACATGTCACGCTTACCTTAAATCCTCCCAACCACTTTGATATGTTAGGGTTTTGATGTGTCAAGGTTCCACATTCGACCATCTAGCATCTGGCATTTTCCAAAAATCCTAAATTTTCAAACATCCAAATGGTTTGAGTTCTAATGCACCATTCCACCATATGTATTTTCTATTAACTCCCCCTTTTAATGAAACCCAATATTTTTAGATGGTCTTGGTTCCACCATCCAAATCTTACCAAGGAAGATCTTGACCATCCCTTTTACCTCGAGATATGATTCTTGAACTCCACCGACAATTCAACCAATTGCTAACATGTCACTGTGATGATGTGGCATTACATTTGGTGCTTATGTGGCATGATGTGGCATTGTCAATGTGGCATCCTAAATATGGACATTTCATAAATCCCTTTTATGAGAGTTTCTGGATCTCCATATTTCTGGATTTCTTATGGTTCCTCCTAGTTCCACTATCCAACATCTGCCATACAAACTAACATTGTGTCTCCATTGAAGATCCTCTACTAATGTTTCATTTTACATGGGCACGGATGTCGCACCCAACATGACATGATGATGTGGCATTTGGGATCTGATATTCTTAAAAAATGCCATTTTTACGGATCTCCAGATTTCTAGATTTTCGAATGATTTGAGTTCCACCTCTCGGTTCCACCATCTGCCATCCACCCCATGGCCTACCATTTTATCTTACTAACGATCCTTCTTGTCAACATGGCTTCTAAAAATTCACTAATATGGCATCTGACCTATCTTGTTGACATGGCATCCAGGATCGGACATTTCACAAAAATCCATTTACAAGAAACATTGGATTTCCATATTTTCGGATGTTGTAGTTCCACTACATTGTTCCACCACTCAATCCATGACCTTCCATCATGGCCCTACTAGTGTGCCATACTATTGACATTTCTTCTGACATGGCATGTTGATGTGGCACCTCTCACTATTAGATTTTCATTAGTTTTGTTAATATTATATTAACCATAGCGTTTTTATCTTCTTTTAACATTCAATAAGCATATACTGAAATATATAAGCAACAAATAATCAAGCCCAATAAGACACAAATATTTATCCTGGGAAAAACCCATCCAACTTTTCTTAGAGAGAATATTTCCAATACAACCATGAACACTCTCTATTCACAAGCACAAACCAACAATGAAGAAACCTTGATAACAAATAATTGCAAACCCTAGTGAGGGTAGAAAATTGAGTAGCACCATAGAACTAGCGCAAGATAGGTGCATCACTAGAGAAAGATAGTGCACCACAGAATTGGCACAATTGGCAATTGGTAACTGCAACTGCAACCATTATTGCAATTGCAATTGACACGAATCAACTGGGAAACACCACACAACCTTAGCACAACTCTTCCATAGGTAGCACACAAGAGAAACCACCAAGATCCACCAAGAATATCCTTTCCCAAGTAGGGCACACTCTCCAAGAGAACCAGAAACCAAAAATAATGAAACTGTTGCAACTGCCTAGTGCACATTGCAGAAGGAGAATTGTGTGTTTGTACAAATGAAATGATCCAGCCCTGTATTTATACTAATCTAGGTGCATGTCTGGGGCCGACTTCTTATTCTGGGTCTTCATATTTATTTTATTATTTTTGTGGGCCGACTTCTCTTCATGGAAATTATATTTCCACTTTAATTATTTCATGTGGATCGGCTTCTCTTCTATAGTCTTCTATAATTTCACTTTATTATTTTTTGGGGTATTCTTCAACTGTTCAATGGTATTCCTTCGACCTCTGGAATATTCTTCTTCTCTAAGAAAATTTGTCTATGAGGTAATATTTCTCGCAACTACCAAAACATCAACACTCCCTCTTGGATAGGGAAGTATTCTTCCAATATTTTTTCTTCTAGTAGTCCAATGACTACCTTGCAATCAACTGGTAGCCCCAGGATACCACCATGCCACCAATAGCTCAAATATTCTTCCATAGTCTCTAAAACTAAGCTGAAATCAAATAGTATCACACAAATACTACTGTGCAATCCACTAGTCTCCACGACTATGTGGAAATCAACTAGTAGCACAAAACTACTACCATGTTGTCCAATAGTACACAACTACTGCAATAGTATCCACGACTATGTAACAATCAACTAGTAGCACACAACTACTATCATGTTGTCTAGTAGTACACAAATACTGCCATATACTATGATCAACTAGTAGCACACAAATATTACCATGCAACCCAGCAGTACACGATTATTGCTATAGTCCTCACGCCTATGGTGTGATGTTTCTCCTCTACCAATAGTCTTATTCACACCCATCCATATCAGATGGCATGGGAAAGACTACCACCATATCCCCATTCACACCTAGCCACCTCACATGGTTCAAGAAAGGCTACGACATGGTCCAAGACCACGCTACAAGTCTTATTCACACTTAGCCACCTCACATGGCATAAGCAAGCTTGCACCAGGTTGTGATGTTTCTCCTCTCCCAGTAGTCTAATTTTCACCTTGTCACCTCACATGGCATAGGAATTATTACGATCATGGCCCCATTCACACCTAGCCACCTCTCATGGCTTAGGTAAGGCTATACTACAAGTCTTATTCACACCTATCCACCTCACATTGCATAGGAAAAACTTGTACCAGGTTGTACATTTATCCCCCAGTCACCTCACATGATTGATTTGGGAAACCCTTGGCCAAAGGGGAATCCTGTTGGAGGAGAAACATCACACCTCCCTCTCAATGAGGGCAGAAATTTTGCATCAAGCCAAGCTTGTCTCTAAAGTACTCATACTTCACTCTAGACAGAGGATTGGTGAGAATGTTTGTTATCTGGGCATCTGTGGATATGTGTCGGAGCACCACATCTCCTCTCTGCACCATGTCTCAGATGTAATGGTATTTTATCTTTATATGCTTTGGCTTGTCATTAAAGACATGATTCTCTGAAATCTTTATGCAACTTTGATTATCACAATGTATCAAATCCGGTTCCAACTCTAGATCAAATAACCATGCAAGCAACTTCTAAATCCACACTATATCATGGATTGCAACATTGGCTAAAATATACTCTACCTTTGTTGTATTGAGTGCTACTGACATCTATTTTCTTCTTAACAATGAGATCATATCTGATCCCAACCTGAAGCAACATCATGATGTGAATTTCCCATCCACTGAACTTTTCTCCCTATCAGAGTCTGTATAACCTTGCATCTTACTGCACCGTCTGAGACATATCTAAGTCCATATCCAACTGTACCATGTAGGTACCTCAACACATGCTTTGTTTCTATCTAATGTACATGTCCAGGCTCAACCATGTACTGACTCAAGGTGTTCACTATAAAGCGTATGTCTAGCTCGGTGTTAACCAGGTACATCAAGGATGCGATCAATTGTTTGTACATCATGGCATCAACCAAATATAAATATGAATCACTCAATAGCTTCAGATTCGTAACCATAAGAGTTTCGGTGGACTTGCAGTCCATCATCTTGAATCTCTAGAGGATCTCAACCGTATATTTTCCTTGGCTAAGGAAAGTCTCATCTGGCCTTTTCCACACCTCTATTCCTATCAAATCCAGATCCTTCATTTTGAAATCTAAAGTGAGTTCCTTCTTGCACCCATTTGTGATATTCTCATCCCCTTTAAGAAATAGGTCATCTAATATCAAAGCAAAATCATCCCCAAGCTCATCAAATAATTTTTTTTTATGGCATACCATGCCTTGGGTGCCTGCTTAAACCTATACAAATCTTTCTTCAATTTGTAGAGATGAGACTCCTTCTCATGTATCTTATGGTTTCTCTATGTACACTTCTTCTGGCTATTAGAGAAAGTGTCTCGTCATTATCTTGTCCTTCTTTATGGGAGAATATTCTAGCCACAAATCTCGCTTTGTATTTCTCTATGTTTTCATCTGCAACATACTGATCTTGTATATCCACTTGGAATTCACCACTAACTTCCCTCCGGAACTACTTTCCACACATCATCATAGCATCCTTCCACACTTGCTTCTTTGCAACTTCCTCATAAGTGGAAGGTTTTGAATCAATGATATTTCTCATCGACGCTACATACGTGGAAAACCTATGTGGTCTCTTTCTTTCTTTGGAACTGAGGAAAAATACATATATCATTCCTTCTGACTATCTATCTCCTCTATCACTGTAGAAAAGGCTATTTAAAGAAGGGAATCCTTCCAGGAGGTCTCATGTCTCCTCAAATTCTCTCAAGATTTGATCTAGCACCTGTCAGTCAGTCCTAGAAGATGTATCTCTCTCCCACCTGAATCTAAGGGGGAACTTCCTCTAAATGATGTGGTCTTCCTCTGAGTCAACTGACTCTCTTTGAGCTTAGGCTCACTCTAATTCTACATGCTCCCTTTGAAACTTGACTTCCTCTGAGTCTATATAATCTATGGAGCCATATTCTCCCTCTACATCTGCTAACCTCTTATGAATTCTTCTCTCCTGTGGACTGTACTAAGAGATTGATCCTCCCTATTGGATATTGAGGGATGAATCCCTCTAAACTCTGGCTCCTTCTAAGCTGGCACTTGATGGGACCACCTGCCTCACCACTAGTGGAGCCATATGATCCTCCTTATGATATGGCTGATAAATTCCATATATCTTCATGCCCTTTGCATCTTGCAAAGTATCATGGGACCATGCTTGATCCAAAAAGGATCCATAGAAAACTAAGGACAACTTAGAACTCATAGAAGCAACTCAAGAAGCTCAAAATGGTCTCACCAGATAGAGAAAGGGAAAACATTCAATGTTCTCAAAAATCAGTTAAAATGACATCACCATGAGGAGTGCGTCGCAATATTTCCAACAACGCAAAGGGCTCGTCAAATGGAGTTACGGATTGAAATATATTTGCGGTCAAAGTTTGGTTAACCTAGCCCAGTCAATAGGGGGGTGAGTCAAACTGATGACATCAGCATCAATATGGATGACGTCAACATTCATACAACATAAGTAGCACATGTGTCATGTTGATGTCATCATGTTGACATGGAAGCACCAGAGGCTGCTACATGTCACTCATATTTGGCCTTTTCGNGAACAAGCCAAAACGGGAGGCTAGTGGGCTCGACCCCGAGACTTCCCCCTCTATCCATGCCTTAACACATCCTCTGCTAACCAAATGGCCAACGGTCTCCATTGTTTACAAATCTCGGAAAATATATTTAAAAGTTGCATCCACCAAGTGCTAGGGGAGGCGCGTTTGGGTACAGGCCGACATGATTTACGAGGAAATTCCTCAGCATTTATTGCAGGTTGCAGAACACAGAAACCGAGACAGAGTTTCTCTTGGGCCTGGGAGTGCCAGAGTCGAATTGAAGCATGGAGATAGTCATTTTTGGGTAATTTGACGCCACAAATTCAATGGTGTTGTTTTTTTCTGATCTGAGTAAAGATTTCTACAACTTGATTTCAGAATGAGGTATACTTATGTATTTTGCCAAATTCTTTTGGTGAGTTAATAAAAAGGCCTACTCATTTGAGAGCAGGACCCGGAGACATAGTCCACTAGGGACGAACTCCATTATCAAGTTTTTTGTGTTCAGATTTGATGCTTATGTCTCTTCATTATTGAGCTTTTCCTTCTTTAATGGTGCACTTTAATTTATGCTCATTTAATGCAATTCTTTATAAGTCACTTCAATGAAAAGATCCTAGATCAATGTTGGTATCTTCAAGGTTACTATAATGTTTCTGGGTAGGCCTTATAGATCTATTGACTCTTCCCGATGATTTGAAGAATGATCAATTGAACTAGAGGGATGTATACGGTCATCCTTTGGAGCCTTTTTCTTCTCACAATAAATATCCATATGAAATAATTTATATCCCGTAAAAGTACCCATCTTGCTAGAAGGTTTTGACTTTGTCCTCTTTTCCTTCGTTACATGGATGTATATTGTCATGTATACAAATTCTTGTCTGGATATTTTGCTCCATTTCTCAAACTAGATAGCATCTAATCTATTTCCTCCTACAACCTTCATTACAACTCCCTCTCAAATCTATCACTTGTGACCTACCTGGAACAAGAGAAACAACAAGGGAAAATAGCAGACAAGAAAAATATTCTTATGATAAGAACAATACTAAAAACAAGAACAGGAATGTTCATCATAGTAGATCCTTCTCAAAGCTATCACATGTGACCTGCCTAAGAGCCAAAACAAAATATAATAACAAGAAATAAGAAAAACACTCTTCAAGTGTTGTGACCAATCATTACTCCAAAAAAACATGCCCGGAACAAGAAACAAGAACAACAACCTCTCCATGGTAACCTCCATGGAATTTACATGATAACTTGTTTGGGACAAAGTCAACAACCAAGAACATCTCCTAGAAGAGATCAATTTCATTTTGTAAATAAGTTCATCATTAGTACATGATGATCATTGTAATAACAATATTCAAGTGTCACTAAACGTTTGATAGCAATCGCAGTAATAGAATTCTAAAGAATGTTATTCTAGTTACAACACTTACTTAGGCTGCAACAGTATAAAATATTAAACCTGGTATGAAAACCTAGATACTAGTTGTTGCTTGTCCCATTTGAGTTGTTTTATACTGTAGGAGACATTGTCACTGTTGCCTCCAACTCTTGAGCTTCCTCTCAGTGCACTAGATATAAGATCCCTTTGGATCTACTGCCAATGCTTGGATAAATGTCCTTTTTTCAAGTGTACATATCCTGCAAACAGCCTCATATTATATACAAGTGCACCATCCAACTTTGTCTTCTAATATAATACATTACATCAACAACAAGAAAAAGTTAGGAATCTAAATAAAAAATTTCAATGTCCAGGAAAATGTCAACAAGCCTAAAACCCTAAAAAATCAATTTTGACGAAAAGTCAATCGGAGAGATGTAGCAGATGTGTTAGGGCAAGGCAAGATGATCTATGATGGAATTTGTCCCAACAAATTTATAATAAGTTCTCAATGAGCTTGAAAATTTTAGGTCTGTGCAACGACAAAT
Organism: Picea glauca; assembly: GCA_000966675.3. Taxonomy (NCBI): domain Eukaryota; kingdom Viridiplantae; phylum Streptophyta; class Pinopsida; order Pinales; family Pinaceae; genus Picea; species Picea glauca. Next base: position 20,915 of record JZKD02S2370343.1, read on the forward strand.
CTCACGATCTTCCTTCCAATGGTTAGACTGTTCTAAAGGAAACATGCTATAATACCATGTTAGATTTTCATTAGTTTTGTTAACATTATATTTACCATAGAATTTTTATATTCTTTTAAAATTCAATAAGCATATGCTAAAATATATAAGAAACAGAGAAACAAGCACAAGAAGACACAAATATTTATCCTGGTGTTATCACATTTATTTTTAAAGGGGGTGTTTTCCTAAGAAATTGACCCCTTTGGTGAAAAAAGGGCAAGAGGCAGGCTAAAAACCCACAAAATCCCACGTATCCTAAGTTTTTGGAGCCTAAGTGCGTCGTGCTAAGCAATGCGTAAATTTGTGTGGTTGAGATCCACGTGCATAGATCTACAACCCAACATCCATATCGGACCCCCCTCGACATTCTACATTTAACCAGGGGGGAGGGGTCCAATATGGTGGTTTTCAAATGCAGGCCCCCCACTATCGTGGTGCCTCCTCCTAACATTGGACCCCCATTCAAAAACACTGACCATCTACCCCCCCTCTGACTAGACCACTTACCACTCTCGCTTACCTCCATTTCTCCTTTCACCATCTATCCCCCACTCTGTCTCTCTCCTCTGCCTATAACCTCTCCCATTCCCTTTCCACCTTCTATTAGTGCACACTTGTCCTCCACTCACCTCTGCATCATATCCTTTCCCACTCCCGCCTACCATCTTTCGCCATCTGTTCCCCCCTCGTACTCCCTTTCACCTCTACCTGGGAATATTTCCCCCACTGTGTCTGCCACCGCAGTCCCCCCTCTGCCTCCACATCACATTCTCATGCCACTTCATCGTTGTGCTTGTACAACTTAGCACCAATGTTCTAGTGTTTGCGCTTTCCCTATTATCTTCCCTCTGCCATGTTTGTCCACATGGCCATCCCTCGTCTCATCTCCACATTGATCATGCCAAATCACCCCCACCTAGTCACCATCCATTCACTGCTTCTTGTTGATTGCTCCATCCATCGCATCAGCCTCCACTCCTACCCATTAATCTCACCATGAACTCCCAAAGCAGATCCATATGGAAGAATACAGAGGTCGCCACGTCCTATAGTTGCAGAGTTGACTCAGGCCTCCCCAATCCCAATGAATAAGTTATTAAAGTAGTTGGTGGTGGTTGGACATCGTTTCCACCATAAATGGAAAGCCCAGGAAAAGACTGTCAGCTAGTCAACTCATTTGCAGGCTCGTTTTGAAGTGTGATTGTGTCTAACTAAAGTTCACGTATGATTAGAGATTGCATACACAGTTTGTGAGGAAGCATGTAGACGTAACGCCTTCAATGCGATGACTTGAACTTGCTGTTGTGGTTTTGCTTTGAGTATTTAGGAGTCATTCTCATATTTTGTTAGGGTCGATGGTTAAGATAAGCTCCCATATTGTAAAGTTTTAACAAAGCCTCTGGCTTCTGGTTATGTATCTGTATTTGAGACTTCTTGTTTAATAATAGTCAACCTTCTTTTCCATCTCTTTTTCCTCTGATAATGGGAGCTCAGGCATGGATGATCCAGTCAAGTTGTTGTGATTATGGTGTAATGTATGTTTGATTGCAGTGTTATTACAGTGTTTTCAGTTTCCTCAAGTTCTTGGATCCAAGAGGATCTTGTATCTGGATATTTTTCTCCATAGGTTGCTGGAAGACCAGATGTCCATAGCATACCTATTTATTCTTTCTCAAGTTCTTCCTTCTACTCACCATTATACCAAGCTTACTGACCGAAGTTAGATCGAGACCTCACCTATCTATGCATACTAACCTAGTTTTCTGAGTTAAAGCGATATATTCTGAGTCTACATCCATTAGACCACCCTTTAAAACTATTCATTGTGACATACAGATTGATGGGTATTGGGCTTACCTCTGCAGCAATCCAGAGGTGACTTCCAGTGCTAACATTTCTAGCACCGTTTTCGGGTATGAAATTGAATATTTTCCCTGGGATTAAACGACAAAGCGTACTGGTTCTGAAGGTGCATCAGAACTTATTACATCAAATATTGCAACTGTGCACCAGGAGACTCCACTGTGGTGACTCCATTGATGTGGATCTATTGGCGACTCCATTGTTTCAGTTGTGGCTTCTAGAGGCAGACACACGAGGTCTACTCCACAGCTGCCTTTAGCAACACATGAAGTTGACCCAGAGAAAATTATCAAAAAAGGAAAGGCCCTTCATGAAGGTACCTCTACTATGGAACCAGGTATTTCTGATGATTTTCATGGTCCTTCTATAGAAACTCCAATTTATGCTTCTCATTCTCCTGTTATACCTTCTGTTGGAGTTCCCCAAACTTTAAATTTTGGGAGTGCTCATGTTGAGTTTTCTCCTCTTGGCCTAGGATTGGAGGGAGAAATCCTTGTCACTCTCCTCTCTCTTGAAATTGTACTATGGTTTAGACCCAACACCTCAGAAGATTTTCCTACCCCGAACTTTACCACTCCTCCTCCTGTTAGAGTTGTCGATTTCGCAGAAAGGGAAACCTCTTTTCCCCCAAGCCCTATAGCCTTTTCTTAAAATCCTCTGTTGTTTCATTTTCCTTTCAGAAGCTCACTTTTAGTCTCCCTTGTTCAAACCCCTTCCCCTCCTAGTTATCCTCCACCTATCATCCCTATGGCAAGTGATAATCCCCCTAGAAACATAATGGATTCCATAGTGGTTACAAGATATGCCCCTCTACTCTTACCTCATCTGATGAATGCTCTCCCTGCTAAAGATTACTTGGAATATATGCCTAAGTTCACTGGAGAAGAGGACATAACTGTTGAAGAGAACCTTTCTGCCTTCTATAGTTATGCAGACAATCTAAATATTGAAAATGAATATGTTTGGATGAGAGTCTTTGTCCAGAGCCTTGATGGTGAGGTTCGAAAATGGTTTAGAGGTTTGACCCCCAGATCTATTGCTGGTATTGAAGCTCTAGATGATTTCTTCTTCAGGCAGTGGGGGGATAAAAATTATTTTATGTCTTATATCATAGAGTTTGGGTCCCTGAAGAGAAAAGAGGGGGAGTCTGTCTCTAATTTCTCCAAAAGATTCAATACAATGTACAATAAGATCTCTTCTGAGATAAAACCCACAGAAGCCTCCACCAAAATCACTTATGCTAGTGCTTTTGATCCCGATTTATGCCTCTTGCTAAGAGAGAGAAGAGATATTTCCTTGTCTCACATGCAAGTTGCAGCCCTGGAAGTAGACTCTAACGTATTGGCAGGCAACTAACTCAAGAATAAGGCTGATAGAGACATACCAAGGAAGAGACTTGAAGCCTCCACATTTGGTTCCTCTATTTTCCCCCCTCAAATGGATGAAGTAACAAAGTTACTAAAATCACTTTCAACTAGGATGGAAAAATTGGAAGTAGAGTGGAAGTCAACATACATAAATCCTCAAAATGTTGATAATAGAGGCAACTTGAGGAGGCCGAACAACAATTCTCCTCAGATTATGCCAAGGGAACAAAGGGACAGAGATAGAAATGATTAGAACATCCAGACTCCTCTTCAAAACAACCTACTTATTGATGAGGAAAGGAAAGAAGAGGAGCTTGACCCTGAAAATCATTGCATTGGAGACACCTCCCCATTTCCTCATTTAACTCAATCTGCATACGAGGAATCCCTCATAGATAGCCAAATAAATGAGATGAGTTAGGGGGAGAAGGAAAATGGTGGCCCCAGGAAATACAACCTTTGATCTAAGAAGAAAGAAAGGAAGTCTAACATCTCTGATCAGCCTTCCATAGAAAAGAAGCTTGCTAAAGACGTAGCAAACAGTAGCAGAGAAAAGAAAGCTCAGAATCCCCCACCAATAGCCAAAGACCCCGTCCTAGAGGTGATAGAAATTCTAAATCCCCCTTCCTCTTATAACTTTGAGCATGAAATTCAGAAGATCAAAATCCATGTTCCCCTTTCAGATCTATTCAAGCACGAAGACTTCAAAAGGTCCCTCTCTAAGATGTTGCAGTCTGAGCCATCTTTCCATTCCACAGACTTGGTAAATATCCAAGATGAGAAGCCAATAGTCATCTTAGGTCCCATGGTATAGGATAGAGATGATTCATCCCCTCCTTTCTACACATCACTGAACATACATGATAAGGTGTTGCATAATTGTCTGATGGACTCTAGGGCATCTCATAATCTCATGCCCAAAACTGTCATGGAAGAGCTTGGTTTAGAAATCACAAAAGCTTATCATGATTTGTACTCTTTTGATTCAAGGAGGGTGCAATGTCTTGGGGTTATCAAAGAACTAGTTGTGACCTTGTTTCAACTACCCATGAAAAGTGTGGTCATGGATATTATGGTGGTTGACGTTCCTGTCAATTTTGGCATGTTTTTGTCAAGATCTTGGATAAAAGCACTTGGAGGAATGTTGTAGATGGACCTCACGTATGCCACTATTCTTGTGTTTGGGGGGGGACATAGAATACTATACAGAGAATCTTAGTTGGCCTACATTATCAGTTATGAAGCAGACCCCACAAATCATCCTATTTTTTCCCTTGATACTGATTTGGGATCCAACTTATTGCAGCTCACCAATGTCCCTGAACCTCCTCTTGAGATCAGAAAGTCCATTACTCTCGGTGAAGATTCTCCTCCAATTACCTCTGTGTGGAAAATGTTTTTCGATGGAGCCTCTTCTAGGGAAGGTGTTGGTGTTGGAGTGGCTTTTGTGTCACCTTGTCATGAATCCATATATTTTTCATACAAAATAGAGTTTGAAACTACCAACGATGTGGTAGAGTATGAAGCTCTTGTTTTAGGCTTAAGAGATGCAAAGGATATGGGAATTAAATAGATATCAATGTTTGGTGATGTTGAGTTGATTGTCCAGGAGATCAAGAATATTTATCAGACCAAACACCCTTGGCTCAGAAGTTACAAAAATGAAGTATGGGGCCTCATTGACACTTTCTTCCTAGATTTTAACATTTCATTTGTTCCCAAAGAAGAAAATGTCATGGCCGATTCTCTGGCCATTTCAGCGAGCAATTTCAAAGTCCCTCTACCACCCAAGCTCTAGTATGATGTAGAAGTGAAATATAGACCCTCTATACCTGACAACATCAAGCATTGGAAAGTGTTTGAAGATGATCTTGAAATCAAAAGGTTCTTGGAGATCGTTGATGAGTTTTCTGCATTACACATTGATCAAGAGCCTAATTCTGAAACAGATTCTCATGCCGATGTTTTTCTAAACAAAATTGTTGATTAATATATTGTTAAATTGCCTAGCAATCACATCCCAAAGGGACTAGTCCCCTTGGAAAGACTATTTGATAGATATGATGTGGCAGTAAAGGGTAAAATCTCAGGTGAGGATGCTAATGTAGCTGAGTGCAATATTGGCATAGAGAAGAATCCCAGATTTTTCAAGTTGTCAAGCAGTTTGTCAAAGGATCAAAGGGTCGAGTATGTTGAGTTGTTAAATGAATTTTCTGATGTGTTTTCTTGGACCTATGAAGACCTCAGAACATATGACACGAGCATCATTGAGCACAAGATCCCATTGAAAGAGGAATCCAAACCATTTAGGCAAAAATTAAGACAGATAAACCCTATGTTGCCTCCTGTTATGGAGAAAGAGGTAAAGAAGTTGTTGGATGCCCAAATCATTGTTCCCCTAAGATATTCTAAATGGGTGGCCAACCTGGTCCTAGTAAGGAAGAAGAATGGAGAAATCAGACTTTGTGTCAATTTCAGGAACCTGAATAGGAGCTCAAAGAAGGAAAACTACCCCTGGCCAAAGATGGACCACATACTGCAAAGGGTAACTGGTGCATCCATGATTTCCATGATTTCCATGATTGATGGTTTTTCTAGATACAATAAAATCTTTGTCTAACTTGAGGACGGAGAAAAGACCGCCTTCACCACTCCTTAGGGCACATTCATGTATGCCAAAATGACCTTTGGATTAATGAATGTAGGAGAAACCTTTCAGAGAGCCATGGACATAGCCTTCATTGGGGAAAAAGATAAATTCTTGGTCATCTATCTGGATGACATAACAGTCTTTTCCAGATTTGATAAAGAGCATTGTTGTCATCTGAGGAAAGTCTTCTTGAAATGCAGAAGGTATGGTCTTTCCCTAAATCCTAAGAAGCCTTTATTTTCCATGAAGGAGGGGAAATTGTTGGGACATATAGTATCATATCAAGGGGTCATGATTGATTCAAGCAGAGTGGAAGCTATTGAAATCTTGCCACTTCCCAGATCCAAGAAGGAAGTCCCGTCTTTCCTAGGCAAAATCAATTTTCTGAGAAGGTTTGTTTCAAATTTTGCTGAATTGGTGAAGCATATCACAACTATGCTTAGGAAGGGGAATGAAGTAAAGTGGACTGATGAGTCCCGAGAATCCTTCAACCAAATCAAGAAGGCACGAACTGAAGCACCTGTGCTTATCAGTCCTGATTATTCCAAGGATTTTCTGATTTTCTCTTTTGCTTCATTTGATACAGTGGCAGTTGTTCTACTGCAGAAGAATGTTGAAGGGCTAGAGCAACCTATTTCATTTTTCAGCAGGGCATTGAGGGATGCAGAGGTCAAATATCACATCATGGAGAAGCAGGCTTATGCCTTGGTTAAAGATCTCAAATCTTTCAGAGTCTATGTTTTACAATCAAAAACCATTACATATGTTCCTTCAGCTTCTGTAAAGGACATTCTCATTCAGCCTGACATAGATGGGAGAAGGAGCAAGTGAATTGACAAGATCCTTGAATTTGATCTGGAAATAAAACCCACCAGGCTAGTTAAAGGTCAAGTTCTAGCCAAGATATTAGTTGAATCTAATTGTAAATCTCTAGGGGTTAATTTCATCAACACTTGCTCAGAAGATCAACAGGCTGAGGTGCTTGATAACAGTCCTTGGGATAGCCCTCCATTGGCAGGATGCACCTGGTATAAAGACATTATATATTTTCTGCAAGAATTAAGGCCTCCAAGTGGAATGGGGAAGAGAAAAGAAAGAGATTTAAAACTCAAAGAAATCAGGTATTTCCTTATTGACCATGTCTTGTATTGGAAAGAACCTCTAGGAGTTCTTCTTAGATGATTATACCCACAGGAGACCCAAAAAACTATGTTTGAGTTCCATGACAGCCTATGTGGAGGACATCACTTCTGGAGGACCACAGCCTATAAATTCTCAGGGCTGCGTATTTCTGGCCTACTCTGTTCACCGATGTCTATGCAAAAGTCAGAGCTTGTATCAAATGTAAGAAATTCTTAGGGAAGCAGCAGCTCAAGTCTCTGCCATTGAATTCTGTGGTGGCTTCAGGACCCTTTCAACAGTGGGGCCTAGAATTTATTGGGGAAATTCATACTACTTCAAGTGGTCAACACCAATGGATTTTAACTGCCACATATTATTTCACCAAGTGGATAGAGGTTATCCCCGCAAGTAATGCTTCTCATAAGGTGATCATTGGTTTTCTGGAGGATATTATAGTAAGGATTGGTTGTCCTAGAAGAATTTTCACTGACAATGTTGCATCCTTTAAGGTTGAAATATTGATCTAGTTCTGTGAGCAATTTGAAACCAAATTGATTCATTCTACTCCATACTACCCCTAGGGAAACAGACTAGCAGATTCCTCTAACAAAAGCCTCATTAAAATCATTAAAAGACTGTTAGAAGATAACCAGAAAGCATGGGACTCAAAGCTCAAATTTTCTCTATGGGATGACAGAGTGACAACAAAAAGTTCTCTGGGCGTCTCTCCTTTTCATCTTGTGTATGAGACTGAAATTGTTCTCCCTTCTCAGCTCGCCTTACCTGTGGAGAATTTTTTTCAAGAATACCAAGGTGAGCCTAATGACATGATCAAAAGGATTTTGAGTTGGTTGAACACAACAGGCGAGGGAACAACTTATGGACAAAGTGCACGACCATCAACAGAGGATCAAGCAGGCTTTTTGACAAGAAGGTGAAAAAAGAGAATTTTCAGCTAGGAGATCTGGTACTAAAATGGGATGCTCCTAAGCAGGACAAAGGAAAGCACAACAAATTTGAGGCCCTGTGGATAGGCCCTTTCAAAATCTCTGAGATATTTCCTAATAATACTTACAGATTGCAAAATTTGGAAGGTGATGAAGTTTTTAACAGCCCTATAAATGGGCATTTTCTAAAGAATTTCTTTAATTGAGCCATGAGTGGCTCCCGTGTCTTTGTAAATATTGTTTTATTTTGTTTAGGTTTTAATAAGTGACTCCAACCCAATAGTAAGGCACTGAAACTGCAAAAGAGTTCTTGGCTTCTCACAGGGAGCAAGCCATCCCCTATGGAGCCTAATGTTATCACATTTATTTGTAAAGGGGGTGTTTTCCTAAGAAACTGACCCCTTTGGTGAAAAAAGGGAAAGAAGAGGGCTAAAAACCAAAAAAATCCCACTTATCCTAAGTTTTCGAAGCATGAGTGCATCGTGTTAAGCAACGCATAAATTTGTGTGGCTAAGAACCACGCGCCTATATCTATGGTGCAACATCCATATCGGACCCCCCTTGACATCCTGCCTTTAACCTAGGCGGGGGAGGCTCTGATATGGTGGTTTTAAAATGTGGGCCCCCCACTATCATGCTGCCTCCTCCTGACATCGGACCCCCCAAAAAAAAAAAAAACCACTTACCATCTAGCCCCCCCTTCGACTAGACCACTTACCACTCTCACTTACTTTTGTTGCTCTTTTCGCCATATGTCCCCCACTATGTCTCTCTCATCTACCTGTCACCTCTAATGCTCCCTTTCCACCTTCTATTAGCACACACCTTTCCTCCACTCACCCCCACGTCATATCCTTTCCCACTCCCGCCTACCATCTCCTACCATGTGTTCTCCCCTCATACTCCCTTTCACCTCCACCTGGGCAGATTTCCCCCACTCCATCTGTAACCGAAGTCCGCCCTCTGCCTCCATGTCACATTCTCATGCCACTCCGTCATTGTTCTTGTATAACTCAGTGCCAACGTCTTGTCATTTTCACTTTCCCTATTATCTTCCCTCTTCCACATCTGTCCACATGGCCCCCCCTTGTCTCATCTCCACATCGAGCATGCCAAATCTTCCCCGCCTGGTCACCATCCATTCACCGCTTTGTTCTGATTGCTCCAGCCATCACGTCAGCCTCCACACCTTCCCGCTAATATCACCATGAACTCCCAAAGTGTATAGATTTCGATACAAATTAATGTATTCCTACGATTCTCCTGATCTAACAATTACCACAACTTGTTAAATATAGAATCGCTTCTACTATTATTGCGGAAGCAATTTAAACCACGATCTCAACCACAATGCACAAAGTGAAATATCA
>JZKD02S2370354.1:6760-21135 GCA_000966675.3 Picea glauca
TTTTATAATACCTTAATTTTCCTTTTTCCTATAACTCTTTATCACACCACATTTTTTCCTTAAATTTTGATTTGACTTTTTTTTTAATAATATCTTTATTCTACAAAATGGTTTCTTCCATGATTCCCCAATAATTTATCCAAGATCAGGTGTCTTTATTCCATCCTCATTTGAGTAGATGGTGGTTATGACTTGATTTTGAAGCAATTTTAAAACAATGATTTTACTAGCATATATTTTATTATGAGAAAGCCTTCCTTAACATTTAGCTTAGTAAACTAAAATAATTTTTTTCCATAAAATTATATAATCAATATTTCTACTTTAAGAATGGGTAAACATGGAAAAGTGGATAAAGATCGAAAAGAGTGCCTCTATAATTAGTAAATTGGTTTGATAAAATAAAATAAAATATTTTGTTTTTATGTTAAACTAAATTGTAGATGATATGTATATTAAATTTAATTATGTAATATGAATTGGAGAACAATAATATTTTATTAAAATTTTGTAACTTAAAATACAATTCATATAATTTAAGAATGGATAAACATTCATACAGGTTTATAATATCAAATTGTTTTTAAATTATATATTCCATATTTTTTCTTTTTGAAATTATATATTGAATGGTCTAAAGTGAGAGTGTGGATAAAAATTGAACGAGAGTGCCTCATAATTGAACAAGTGGCTTAATAGAATAGATGTTCATGAGATGAAAAACACACGGTACAAAACCTTACCATCTTAATTGAAAAATTTACGGTTCTTCTTAAAGCCTCTCAACAAGTCTTTGTATTAGTTGCATGTGGTCCTTGATTTTCCTTATATGTGAAGACTTTGGTTTGTAGTTGGAAATTATAATCGATTCCAATCTTTGTTCAGATTCTCTTTATTTATGGAGACACTCGAAATACTAGCTATATTGGAAGTATATTGGCATGGGAAAACATGAATGTTGTAGATCAGTATCAAATAAAAAATGAAAGAATTTTGGTAGAGTGTTATATATTTTCTTGATTAGAATTTGTGACCATTATGATTCCCTTATCATTGATATTGATTTCATGGTTCTTTAAGATGGTTGGTAAACATTGTTGTCTATAGTTTAAAGATTTGAGATTGGTTCAAAATCATTAGTTATGTGAAGATTTTTCAAATTTATGTCTTCTCTCACAATCTAGAAATGTTATTGATTTTCCTCTCAACACTTGTAATGCCTCATTTTATTTGACTATTGGGAAAGATTAAATTTTATTAGTTCAGATCTTTTTGTACAAATGACCTGCTTATTTTACTGATATCATGGTGATGAAACATTAAATTTTATTATCTAATTGAGTTTAGAATGCTGATATATGAATGGTTACTTGCAAGTTTATATAATGGCATGACCGAATTAAAATGTATTGATGTGACACATATGATGATATTGATTTCTATGATTGAGATAATTGAAATTAAAATGTGGATACATTCAATTGCAGATATTATTGATGGATTTTCTAGTGTGACAGGAAACCACAGGGGTACATTAATGAAAGATTGTATCAACATTGTATTAGACTTTAGATTGAGTGAGGAAATAATAAAAAACACGTGATTAAAGATATATTTGGATTTGGATTATGGAAATTATTAATACTGATTCTAGTGTATGTAGGCATAGGAAACATGCTTCTAGATCCATCCACATATAGGTACTTTGGTTTTAATGGAAAATTTTACTGAGCACCATTAAAAGAGGATGAGAAATACCCCTATTTCTACCTACTAACACTCATTCCCGTGACTAGAGTTGAAACTTTAGGGATGTTTTTACTTTGAGGTTGCACATTGTTGTGATGGTAGGCCACAAATACAATTACTCATGAGGACTAACTAAGGGGTGTAGAATAAGGTGATAACCTTATTCCTTACTCACTGTTAATCTCTCAACAAATGGAAACAAATATTAGTTAACAATGTCTCCCTTGTTGCGTCATTTGTTCACTAAGAAAACTTGGATACTCGAAGGGAATGTGAATCATGCCACCATTGGGAATACAATAAGGCAATATTTGAATGGAATGATATACATGGCACCCTTCATATCGTTAATGAATTGATAATTTGACAGGGAAATATAATGCTAAATATAAAGGTATATAGGAACTTATTTAACATGCATTTGTATTCAATTAGAAAACAATCATATAGTATGCACTACATTTTTTTCCTAAGAAAAAATGTACTTTATTATTCAAGATGAAGATCAAAGTGCATTCCAAAGGTTCTTGAAGAACAATCATGAATATCAATCTCTTTAAGAAAAACTAGAAATGAAGTTTAATATAGATTTATACTATAATAGACAACAAAATTAGAGCCACAAATCTCAATAACTTAATATACATCAATGTAAATACAACCATAAAAAATGACATAGGTTGTCATTCAATAAAAATAATCATCTTAATTCCTAGCAAAGGACAGTTTCTATCCAAAATATTTTTTATAGTAGATCTTCTAGGCAACGTTGGAAGATTGTTCCATCTATGTGTGAAAGGACCTAATAATTTCCAGCTGGAAGGTCCATTAATCCTTTTGTTTACAATGAGTCAAAATTCTCACTGAATTGTCTATGTAAATGGACATATTTAACCTGCGGGAAAGTAGATGAAATATATCTTATCTATTGTGAAAGTACCTCGATGTTTATATTGAGAATATGAACATCATTCATCATCCATTTGACAACAAGAGAATATTCTCTCATCACTTGTCCCAAAAGAAAAAAAATTGAGATGAAAAATTTGAAGAGGTAGAAAAGAGACAATAACTCAACTTTTTCATTGGTACCCCTCCTAGAATTGGATTTAAAGGTGTAAAACTTATGTTCATTAATATATATTAAAAAAAAAACCACGCCACACAAATGTTTGTTTCCCTAACATGCCCTATAGAAAAATTCCCAAGGTCTACTTCGATCAATGTTGCAGTTCCAACATACCTAAATGTTTGAGATGGAGCATAGTGAGAGACAAAAATATTTATAACTTGAGAGGCCATGATTTCAGGAATTAAATAATTCCCTTCAAATATTTTTGTAGTGTAGGAAAACTATATTCTCCACACAATAAATAAGGGAATAGATCGATGGGATTTCAAATCATTTTGACTAAACTACTCTTGAAGACAAAGATCAACTCTTTCATTATTCCAAAACCCATGGATATTGAGAGATTTTTCAAGCTCATGCCATACTACCTTTGTAAAATTCAATTAAATAAAAAGGCTATTATATTTTTCATCATTTCCTTTTCATAAGTAACACAACCATAGACCATAAAAATTCCTTCACTATAGAGCTTCCCAGGATATAAATTTATCTCTAAGCATAAGCCACATAAAAACTATACTTTTAGACAAAGGCTTCAATTTCCATAAAGGTTTCCACAACCATATTACCTATTACATTCTTCCCTCAATGAGAATATTATATCAAATATCCACATTGTAAGTCCCCTCGAGATATTATAAATTCACACCAACTCATATTTGTTGTCTGTAATTCAGATGTGAGCATTTTACAGGACCTGACATATTAGTCCCAACACAATATCCAAACCTTGGGGATACCCAAACTCTCAAATGTTATCCACCCCTATTTCCACATGGTAATAAAATATTGGTCTACTGTCCTAAATAGAGTGGATATACCCTCTCGCTATAGGGCTAGGAGAATTTCCTCATGAAGTATAACTTCCTCAGTGTATATAATAATAGAATCAACATCAACTCTGATGTTAGCACATTTACATACCTTCCATGCTATATATATCCCAATGATAAGAAAATAAAGTTAAATAGGTTTTCACTGATTAAATACTCCTTGAATACTCTTATGTTCCTTTCTGACCCAGTCAAGGATGGATCCCGAATCTACATATTTTTCTAGAATAATATCCCTCTATATGTTATATTTATCATAAAGTTCCAAAGGGATATGAATGCAATCTATTTTCCAAAAAGGTTGATAAATTTTAAGCCCCATCCCCTCATTTTTTTGGGAAGTGCAGCGAATTTCCAATTTTCCATGTGCAAACATTTGTTTTCCTCACTCTCTCTCCAAAGGTAACTGAAGTAAAAATTAAAAATAAATTCCAAAGAGCCATTAGGAATGTAATCCAAAAAATTCCAATAAACAAGTATTGCTTCCAAAACCAATTTTACTAATATTACTATCCAAACTATAGACAAAAACCAATTAGTGCACTAGAAAATTGATTATATTTTCTACCTTCCCCACTAACCATTGCCAATATTCCTTCTTGTATTTGTTTGGATTTATTTTAAACCCTAGGTACTTGATGTTGAAATCCATTACTCTAGTCCTAGGTGTTATATTATATAATGATTTACTTTCTGTAGATCAAATTAGTAGGTCATAAAACAACATACACTACTAGAATATTAAACTCAAACAAAGATAGTGGAAGAAATAATGGAAACCAAAAATATAAACTATGACACACAAATACATTCTTCCCATAAACTAAGATTATCATTCAAAGAAATTCAAATCTTACAATGGCTTTCATACTTGGAATAATGGCTCATAGAAAAACACAAAAAAACTATAAAAAATACTTGAAAACTTTAGAAATCTCTTGCAATATTGTATGAACTTGTACCTTCATGATTTCACAACTTTCCTTAAGAAAAACCAGGCATACTTTCCTATCTCCATTGATACCCATGTACATGAACTCAAATACTCTATAAGAATCTATATGAAATGACCTTTCTGCTGTGACTTCAATATGTTGAAGGTGACTTGTGACTTACCATGGTGTGTTATCCTTGACCTTATATCTAGATGGAATTCCTTCTCTAACCATATAATATCTTCTTGAATAACAATCTTGGTGATCCAACCCTCAGAGAAAAAATCCTTCTATGTTCAATATCAATGTATCAAGTGTATCCTCCTTCACCCTGGCCTTTCTTTTATAATATTGAGTTATGAAATAGCCCCAATCTCCAAAGTAATTGATGGATAATATTACTTCTCACCTCACTTAAGATCAATGGATATTATTTAATTCAGTAATTCTAATTAAAGCATTTCCTTAAATAAAACTCAAGTCTCTAATAAAAGAACTTTACTTTAATAATTCCTTTAATTAAAGTAAAGTATCAAGGTATAAGGCTTTGTATGACATCCACATGTCTAGAAAATTATACCTATGTATAAAACATGTTTGAGGCTACCAAACATCAACAATGCATCTTAGTGAGGAAGGTATTCTGCACCACTCCAAGTTTTTCTATGAAGAACACAAACTTCCCTTTAATGAAAGGTTTTGATGCAGGAGCATCGCTCACTCATCAAGTGAGCCAGCGCGTGGAGAAAGAGAATACAGCTGGACAACGCCAGCACATGCATTTTGAGTTACCTTGGAATTGTTTCTCCGCCATTTAAAGGAAGGCATTCAAAGTCGAGCACACTTGTATTGTATTATAGATAAGAAGGCATTTATTAGTTTTAATGTTGTTAGATAGGAATTAACTGTAGATTAGACAGTTTTTCTTTCGAGAGGGAAAATGGAATATAGGCACCCTCCTTTGTATTATTGATTATTATTCAGAGCATTCAGGAGAAAAGAGAGATCAAAGCACACAACTGGTGAAGAATTCCCATGTACATATATTGAATTAATAAGAAAGCTTTGATTCAATTCCATGGCTGTGATTATTCTCCGTGTGTTGTTGATATTATGTTGTTGTTTACTTGCTTCTTGTTATTCTTTCATTGTATATGCTGCATATGTGATTTCATGGCAGATTAGAAATCTGGGAGAGAGGCAAGAATAAGTTTCAATTTTTTCTCTGTCTGAGCAGAGAGATTCCTGCATAGAGTGCAGTTGAATTCCTCCGCATAGAGTGCGTTGAGGAGGCTCTACAGTTAAACTCTTATTCTCATCATCTAGAATTGTGTTGGTTTATTCGAACCGTGCAGGTGACGTGCAGGTTTGATTGAAGACTCAGAGGCAAGCCTGGGAAGAAGAGAAGAGGAAAGCCTTGATTAAATTCCATGGATGTGTTTATCCTCTATGTGCTGTTAGCATTATGCCTTTGCATATTTGCTTCTTGTTACTTCTTTATTTCATATGCTGTATATGTGATTTTATGGAAGAATTGAAGTCTGAAGGTATGTGAAGAAAGACGTGGGCGAAGTCTCTAAAGGAATCAGAGTTGAAAAAAGCTCAGGAGGGATAGTCCCATTGAGAACACAGTGGAACAGCTTCCGGAGGGATTCGAACTAAGAGAAGCTGTGGGCGGAAGAAATTCAAGAGGAAGAGAATCGACGACTTGAATTTCTGTAAAGAACCACGAAGTCCCATGGATCGTTGAATCTGGGAGAAGGAGCGAGGGGTTCAGCCCTCAAGTGAGGGTAGAACCATTTTCCATTGCATATCGACACATCGGGGTTGGCGAGTGCAAGGGTTGCAAGCACGTCGAAATCGCGAGTTGCGATTTCTCAATTTAATCGGAGTCGTCGATTGGAGCGCGGATAGGTGGCACGAATCTGGAGAATCGGGGTTTCGAGATTTGGGGTTTCCCAATGCGAAGGATTTGTGACAGTTGAAACCGCGATCCCGTGATTTCCGATCACACGGGGCATGAGGTGACGTGGTCGCGTGGGGCCTGGGAAGTGAGTGGAGTCTAGGTGGCGTCGAGTCGGGATTTCGAAAGGGGAGTGACTCGCTACCTTCCATACGCCGATTTCCTGATAGGGAAATCCCCGACAGGACTAGGTCCGTTGACCGTTGACATCGGGGATCAGGATTCAGAGTTTCAAGGCATAGGAGAAGTGCACATAGGGTTCGCGATAGCACGAACGCTGACTTCCCGAAGTGCGAAGGAGAGATCGTCGAAGGAGTCCTGTGGGTGATGAGAACTCCCGAGAGGAGTTAGGAGAGCATTGTTGCTCTTCGGGCCGAGGTTAGTGAAGGTCCTGGTGAGAGAGGCTGTGTTGTCGAGGGCAGGTTGCCGTCAAGTGGTATCAGAGCGAGGGATTGAGTTCTCTTTGTTCAGGTAACAGGGAGAAGCAGATACACAATGCCACCGAGAAGAGAAAGGCAGTCACCTGATCGAGAAGACAGGGACGCCCGAAGAAGGGGTAGACTAGCAGGTAACTCAGAGATGGAACGCCAGATGCGAGATCTCCGAGCGAGGATGGAGGAGATGGAGACTACGCAGAGACACAGAACTGGCGCTGGGGAGTTCAATGATTCCGAGGTGGAAGAGGAAGCTGGACACGATGCAGAAGAGGTCACAGCAGAGGATGCCTCAACATAGAGATTGATCAGAGCTATCGCCAGGATGAGCTCGAAGACGAAAATGGACCTTCCCGCCTATGAGGGAAGTCTGAATGCAGAAGAGTTGCTGGATTGGATCCGAGCACTTGAAACCTACTTTGATTACGAAGATATCGAAGAGGACAAGAAGGTAAGACATGCTGTCATGAAGTTGAAGGGGCATGTAGCCTTATGGTGGGATGAATTGTAGGCTGATATGCGCTGCAAAGGAAAACATAAAATCAAGAGCTGGGATCGGATGATCGCCAAGATGAAGGCAAAGTTCATTCAGAGAGACTACCAGATCACTCTGTTCAGGCGTATGCAGAACCTGAGACAGAAGTTGATGAGGGTGAAGGAGTACACCAAAGAATTCTACAGGCTCAACATCAGAGTTGGTCATCGGGAGAGTGATGATGAAAAGGTGGCGAGATACCTGAATGGTCTCAGGTATGACATTCAGGATGAATTGAGCATGGTTACCATCCGAACAGTTAAGGATGTGTACCAGATGGCTCTAAAAGCCGAAGAGAAGCTTAGCCGCAAGCAGGGACAGCGAGGGCAAGGCAGGAGTCAGCCCAGAGGCAAGGTAGTTGCCCAAGAAAGAACTCAAAAGCCCAAGGAGGATTAGCAGAGGCCTCATGGTAGAGTGGAAAGAGGTGGTACCTCAAAAAAAAGGAAACCACAACCGGAACAAAGGAAACAATATGCTGAGCCGAGGAGGCAACATACTGAGCAGGGTGGCAAATATGTTGACACCAATGTAATTACTCGTACCCGAGGTAGAGGAAGAGGTCGAGGAGGAATTATCACATGTTTCACATGTGGAAAGGACGGACACAAGGCCATTGACTTTCCATAGAGGAAGATGGATGGAGGAAAAGCTCACATCGTTGAGGCGCATCAGAGGTGTGATGCTGAGAACGAAGATGCCGACAGCGGGAGGTCGCTTGGGACGCACAAGATTCGTTTGGCACCTGAGAAAGAGGTGGACAACTCATTGCAAAGGAGTAGACTATTCAGGACGGCTTGTACAACCAAGGACAAAAAGTGCAAGGTGATCGTGGATAGTGGAAGCAACGATAATCTCGTTTCGACCAAGATGGTGGAAAAAATGGAGCTGTAAACAACTAAGCACCCGAGTCCATATAAAGTCTCGTGGTTACAAAAAGGACACCGTGTAAGTGTCACTAAACAGTGCTTAGTTAAATTTAAAATTGGGAATTACCATGATGAGATTTTGTGTGATGTCATTCCCATGGATGTATGCCACATATTGCTGGGTAGACCATGGCAGTATGATAGAAATGTTGTTCATGATGGAAGGATGAACACATACACCTTGGAGAAGGATGGGAGAACCCATAGACTGCTTCCGATAAAAGATAAAGAAGTGAAGCTGGAAGTGAGCAGTGCAATACTTCTCATGAGTGGAAAAGAACTTCTCACAGAGTTGGAGAAGAATGAAGTTCCACAATTCTTTGTTGTCAGGAAGCCGAAAATCGTTCTGACAAGCACGAGAGTGGACGACTTACCAGAGGAGATTCAGGAACTGCTGGGAGAGTTCGCTGATATCATTGTGGACGAATTACCTCATTCGTTGCCACCGATAAGGAGTGTGAGTCACCACATTGATCTCATACCCGGAGCAAGTTTACCAAACAAGGCAGCGTACAGGTTGACACCTCAGGAGAATGAGGAAGTCAAAAGGCAGGTACAAGATCTACAGGACAAGGGACTGGTGAGGGAGAGTCTGAGTCCATGTGCCATTCCAACGATACTGAGTCCGAAGAAGGATGGAGGCTGGAGAATGTGTACAGACTCCAGGGCGATAAATAAAATCACCATCAGGTACAGATTTCCACTGCCGAGAATGGATGACTTGATGGATTGTCTAAGTGGGGCAAATTATTTTTCGAAGATAGATCTCAAGAGCGGATATCATCAGATCTGGATGAGAGAGGGGGATGAATGGAAGACAGCATTCAAGAAAAATGAGGGTTTGTACGAATGGCTGGTCATGCTGTTTGGGTTGACAAACGCACCAAGCACTTTTATGAGGCTGATGAATGAAGTCCTGCGGGAATTCATTGGCAAATTTGTGGTCGTGTACTTGGATGACATACTAATTTTCAGAAAGACAAGGGCTGAACAGTTGAGGCATTTGGCCATAGTGATGAGAAGGCTACAGCAGGAGAGGCTGTTGATAAGTTTGAAAAAATGCTTGTTCATGCAGACATAACTCATTTATTTGGGTTTTGTAATCTCGGAAAATGAATTGAAGATGGATCCTGAGAAGGTAGAAGTAATCAGGAATTGGCCATCGCCGAGAAATGTTTTTGAGGTAAGGAGCTTCCATGGACTCGCTAGTTTCTACCGAAAGTTCATTCGAAATTTCAGTGGAATTAGCACCGCAATGATGGATACCGTGAAAAAGAGGCATAAAGTTTTTCATTGCACAACAGAGGCTGAGCGAAGCTTCAATCTGTTGAAGCGAAAGATAATGGAGCAGCCGATTTTGGTGTTGCCTGATTTTCAGAAAACCTTCCAGGTGAAGTGTGATGCTAGTGGATATGTTGTTGGAGGGGTCCTAAGTCAGGATGACAGGCCTATAGCATATTATAGCGAGAAGTTGGATGATGCAAAGATGAAGTACTCCACGTACGATAAAGAGTTCTATGCCATCATACAGGCATTGAAAAAGTGGAGGCATTACTTGATACCCAAGGAATTCGTTTTGTATAGCGACAATCACGCATTGCAGTTCGTGAGTCAACAGGAGAATTTGAACCAGAAGCATGCGAAATGGGTAGAGTACATGCAGAATTTCACATTTGTGATAAAGCACATTTCAGGGACTGCTAACAAGGTGGATGATGCCTTGAGCAGGAAATGTTTGTTGCTGCAGGAATTTAGAGTCAGAACATTGGGTTTTGAGAATCTGAAGGATATGTATACAGGCGATACAGATTTCAAGGAAGCATACGAGGCAGCTGAGAATCCAGTTCTCAGGGATCAGACTCCATGGATTCACTACCTGATCCAGGAAGGATTGTTATTCAGAGGCAATCAGCTGTGCATTCCGGATTTCTCTATGAGAGAGAATTTGGTAAAGGAGAAGCACAGCGGAGGCTTAGCAGGTCATTTCGGGCATGACAAAACATTCGCCGAGCTGAGAGAATCATATTATTGGTCAGGCATGCGTGAAGATGTGAAGAGGTTTGTTGACAGGTGCAGGATATGTCAACATGCAAAGGTTCAAAAGCAGAATGCTGGGTTATATCAGCCTTTTCCCATACCTGAGAGGCCATGGGAGGCGATCAGTATGGATTTTGTTTTGGGTTTGCCAAGAACGCAACGAGGTGTTGATTCTATATTTGTAGTGGTAGACAGGTTTTCGAAGATGACACATTTTATACCGTGTCATAAGACCAGCGATGCCACACACAACGCGAATTTATTTTTCAAAGAGATTGTGCGATTGCATTGATTGTCGAGGAGCATAGTCTCGGATCGGGACACAAATTTCATAGGTCATTTTTGGAGGACGCTATGGAAAAAGCTGGGGACTGACTTGGCATTCAGTTCAGCATACCATCCGCAGACAGATGGACAGACTGAGGTGGTCAATAGAAGCCTGGGGGATTTATTGAGGAGCCTGGTGACAGAACATCACAACAGCTAGGATCAGATCCTACCACAAGAAGAATTCATGTACAATGATTCGGTGAATTGGAGTACAGGTAAGAGCCCGTTTCAAATTTTGTATGGGACACACCCAAGGGGAGTTTCTGAACTAAGGGAGTCAGAACAGGATGAAACTAGCAGCGCAAGAGATGAGGATTTCGCTGAGGCGATGCAAGAACTTCACGCAGAGGTGAAGCAGCGACTACAGAAGTCGAATCAGAAGTATAAATGCAGAGCCGATCAGAAGAAGAGACAACTTCAGTTTGAAGTTGGTGACATGGTTCTGGCACGCTTGAGGAAAGAAAGGTTCCCACGGGGAACATATAACAAGCTCAAGATGAAGAAGATTGGGCCATGTAGAGTCCTGAAGAAGTTTGGGGAGAATGCATATGAGCTTGAGTTGCCAGGGGGCATCGGAATATCTCTGATTTTCAATATTTCGGATTTATACCCATACAGGGCTGCAGGAGCCAGAGCTGTAACTGAAGAACCGGAAGTCCAGTGGCAGAAACAGATGCCGATAGCTTAAAATCCGCAGATGAAACGTATACTGGACCAATGAGCAGGAAAGAAGACCGGGCGGAAGCAGTATTTTGAATACCTGGTAAAATGGAAGAATCACCCAGTAGAGGATGCCAACTGGGAAACAGATGCAGTGATTCAAAAGAATGGGCACACTATACAGGAGCTCATGGACAGGAGCCCATGAAATCTTTTGAGAATTGGGGACCACTTGATGGCAACCTGCCCTCGACGGCACAACCGCTCTCACCAAGACCTTCACTAACTTCGGCCCGAAGAGAAACAATGCTCTCCTAACTCCTCTCAAGAGTTCTCGTCACCCACAGGACTCCTTTGACGATCTCTCCTTCGCACTTCGGGAAGTCGGCGTTCATTCTATCGCAAACCCTGTGTGCACTTCTCGTACGCTTTGAAACTCTGAATCCCGATCCCCGATGTCAATGATCAATGGACCCATTCCTGTCGGGGATTTCCCTATCGGGAAATTGGCGTATGGAAGGTAGCGAGTCACTCCCCTTTCGAAATCCCGACTCGACGCCACCTGGACTCCACTCACTTCCCAGGCCCCACGCGACCATGTCACCTCACGCCCCGTGTGATCGAAAATCACGGGATCGTGGTTTCAACTGTCACAAATCCTTCACATTGGGAAACCCCGAATGCCGAAACCTCGATTCTCCAGATTCGTGCCACCTGTCCGCGCTCCAATCGATGGCTCCAATTAAATCGAGAAATCGTGACTCGCGATTTCGACGTGCTTGCAACCCTTGCACTCGCCAACCCCGATGTGCCGATATGCAATGGCAAATGGTTCTACTCGCACTTGAGGGCTGAACCCCTCGCTCCTTCTCCCAGATATGACGATCCACGGGACTTCGCGGTTCTTTACAGAAATTCAAGTCGTCAATTCTCTTCCTCTTGAATTTCTTCCGCCCACAGCGTCTCTTAGTTCGAATCGCTCCGAAATTTGTTCCACTGTGTTCTCAACGGGACTATCCCTCCTGAGCTTTTGTCAACTCTGATTCCTTCAGAGACTTCAACCACGTCTTTCTTCACAGACCTTCAGACTTCAATTCTTCCATAAAATCACATATACAACATATGAAAGAAAGAAGTAACAAGAAGGAAATATGCAAAGGCATAATTCTAACAACACACAAAGGATAAACACATCCATGGAATTTAATCAAGGCTTTCCTATTCTCTTCTTCCCAGGCTTGCCTCTGAGTCTTCAATCAAACTTGCACGTCACATGCATGGTTCGAATAAACCAACACAATTCTGGATGATGAGAATAAGAGTTTAACTTTAGAGTGTCCTCAACGCACTCTATGCAGAGGAATTCAACTGCACTCTATGCAGGAATCTCTCGGCTCAGACAAAGAAACAATTGAAACTTATTCTCGCCTCTCTCCCAGATTTATAATCTTCCATGAAGTCACATATGCAACATATACAATGAAATCATAACAAGAAGCAAGTAAACAACAACATAATATCAACAACACACAGAGAATAATCACAGCCATGGAATTGAATCAAAGCTTTCCTATTAATTCAATATATGCACATGGGGATTCTTCACCAGTTCTTTGCTTTTCTCTCTCTTTTCTCCTGAATGCTCTGAATAATAATCAATAATACAAAGGAGGGTGCCTATATTCCATTTTCCCTCTCGAAAGAAAAACTATCTAATCTACAGTTAATTCCTATCTAACAGCATTAAAACTAATAAATGCCTTCTTATCTATAATACAATACAAGTGCGCTCGGCTTTGAATTCCTTCCTTTAAATGGCGGCGCAAAAATTCCAAGGTAACTCAAAATGCATGTGTTGGCGCTGTCCATCTGTATTCTCTTTCTCCACGCGCTGGCTCGCTTGATGAGTGAGCGATGCTCCTGCATCAGGTTTGATCATAATATTTGAAACCTTATCATATATGGAAATGTATTGAAGCTTCAATTCTCCCTTCTGGGTTCTATCTCAAAAGAGGTGATATATGATCTCTATATGACTGAACATTTCATGGACTACTGAATTCTCTGAGATTTTGATAAAACTTTGATTAGCGTATTATATAATCATAGGCTCCAACTCTTGATCAAATAAACCTGTAAGAAATTTGTGAATCCAAATGGATTCATATCTAGCCATACCCATTGCCACATACTCTTCCTCTATTGAATTGAGTTCTACAAAACTCTACTTTTTGTTGAACCAAGTAATCACTGCTAATTCCAAGATGAATTACCACCCCAAGGTTCTCTTTCCATATATTTCACTCCCTACCTAATCTGTCTGAATACCCCTACATCCTCACTCCATATCCTCCAATATACCTCAATACATACTCCATTATATCTCTCAAGCACATGGGAACATTATTCCTTGTTATCTAATGCACCTTCCTCAACTCCACCAAAGACTGACTCAAGTTGTTTACATCAAATCATATATTTTCCTTGGTGTTGACCAAATAAATCAAGGACCCTATCAATTACCTGCATATCCAAGGATACACCAAATCCGAATATGAAGTGAAAATCTTCTTCATATTGGTAACCATAGGTGTATTCATTGGTCTACGGTCATCCATCCTAAATATCCTCAATATATCTATACATACCTCCCTTTTACAAGGAATATCTCTCCTTATACCTACCATACTTCTAACCCCCAAGAAATAATGCATCAAGCCAATGTACTTCATCTCAAAATCTCTAGCTAAATATACTTTGCATCCTACAATAAGATCCTATGCACTTGTGAGAAACACATCATCCATGTATCGAACAAATATGAGTGGATCATACATAACA
>JZKD02S2370365.1:0-14655 GCA_000966675.3 Picea glauca
CTATATCTTCTTAATATAATAAGATAGTGTAAAGAAGGAAAAACACCATATAAGGACGCCATACAACTCTCCTATAAGAATAAATATTATGACCCATTGGTCGACTTGGAAATTCATGGGGTGTTGATTAACATGGTAGTCATCGAATTTTGATCACAAGTAAATATCCTACCTCAGGATACATGGATATGCATGGTTTGGCCTTCATTAGCACCAACACTAAATTACCTAAATGATGCAGGAGCATCTCCAACATCAAGTGAGCTAGCGCGGAAGCAAAGGACAGTTGGACAAGCCAGCACAAATTTTGAATTTCTCTTGGATTTGATGCACGAACATAAATGTGTCAATTTAATGAAGTGCACTTGTATAATGTAAACGAACCTTGAGCAATTCCCTCTCGTCCTTAGTAGGTAGAAGGAATTTAAAGTAGTTAATGCAGGTAGATAGAATTTAATTCTAGATTAGACAATTTTAGAGTGCAAGAGGGAAACGAGATATAGACACCAACCTTGTGTATTGTAACATTATTGAAGCAGAAGAAGAAGAAGAGAAAGAGCATGCAGAGAGCTGTGTAAGAACACCCATGTACAGATACTTGAATTAATAGAAGAGTTTGATTCAAATTCATGGTTTTGTGTCTATTGTCTGTGTATTGATGTTGAATGATATGCTCATGAATGTTTGCTTCCTGTTATACATTTTCTCTATATGTTGTGTATATGATTTCATGTTTTGAATCTAAAATCTGAGTGGAAAGGATAATGGAATGAGTTTCAATTGTTTCTCTATCTGAGTAAGAATTCTTGCAAGGAGTGCAGTGGAAATGTCCGCAAGGAGTGCGTCGACAAGAATTTAGGGTTGCATCTCTGAAGCTCAGATAGTTTATCTTTTGTTCTCATTCACGTAGAAGTGCAGTGGGGCACAGGAGCCGTGCAAGGAGTGCACAGGCCAAGCTAAGCCTCGGGTTTGTGGACCTGAGTGAAGAATTTAGAGACTGTTGTTGCAGGTGTGCATAGAGTCAAAAGGATTTCAACACTTGGACATGTTTGAAATTTTTCCGCAAGGAGTGTGTGCAGGGGTTTTTGGAAAGTTCAAAGTCATGGAAAATTTTAGGAAGGATAAGGCCTTCAAGACTGTTGAAGGACAATGCAGAGAAGTTGTACCTAGAAGAACTCAAGAAGGTGGCATAATTTTGCGACGCAAGTGGACGAGTTTCGTGGAGGAACACTTGGTCATTCACAAAAATCGCCAAGGAAGGAAGAACGGTCGGAATTCTCCGAGGAGAATTCACGAATTTCTGTGGGCCGTTAGATCTCACAGAGGAGTAGGGGAGATAAGGTGAGTATTCCCTAATGGTTCAAAGCTCAGGAGGGGAAGGACTGTAGATCCGATCCATAAGGGTCATCGGATTTACACGTGATTGGCCATATCGAGGTCTCGTGGGTTGAAGTCATGTAAACATTACAATGGTAATTGCGATATCCCAATAGCTAAAGGAATTGTGTGGGGACACGGAGAAGTCAACCAGTGGACAGGTGGCACGCTATTTCGGGGTTTCGCGGTGAGAAGTCCCGATATAATTGCATCAGGATTCATGATATTGTGAAGTCCAAAATGCCTATGGAGTGAAGGACTGTTGAAAGGTCAACCACATGAGTGTATCGGAGTTTCGGCATATCAAGATTTGGGAGTCGGGGAACCAAGTTGTTCGACATCGCAAGTGTCAAATTCGTGACAGGGAAAATCCTGAAAAGGAAGGGTCAGCGTTGACTATATCGAGATTCGGGGATTTGAGAGTCCAACGCTCAACCACTGACCTCGCGAAGTTGCGAAGTCCGATCCCCCGAGTGTGAAGAGGGTATCCCACGAGGATTGTTGTGGGTGCATATTTCCCGACAGGGAAATAGAAGAACCGTTTGGAGTTCTTCGGGCCGTGAGAAGGAAAGATCCTGTGAGCACGCGGACCTTCCGACATGTGGGTGTGGGGAGCGTGCATGTGCATCACTAAATCTAGCATATCAAATCATAATACAGACTATTGATATACTTAGAAACATTGAAACTTATATTATGGGTATACCCATATTAGTCAACTTCAAAATAATCAACTTAGTCGAGGTAATTTCAACATATGAAACACTTGTCAGTTGGCTACGGGGATAACAAATGAAAGAAAATATCTCCCTTGAAAAAGACATAATCAAGTTAAAAGGGAATGGAAGAAAAATAATATTTCCTCTAGATCCTAATGAAGGGAAACCTTGGAGTTATTCATTGGATGAAGATCATGAAACACAATGTTTCTACCAAATCATCAATGAACAAACAGAGTACATCAAACCAAATTATCAAGGAGAAATCTCAGTAGAATCTCCCCTATCGATCAAACACCACTCCGACTCAAATCTATAAAAATAGCAGATTGAAAATTATGAGGCACACTCAAAATATAGTTGGACCATTGAATGCATCCCAATTAAAAATTCCAAAACATGCTATTCAATTCAAGAAGTACCTGTAGTTTATGAAAAGAGACTTCGACAAACTCCTACACTTATTCTGATCGACAACAAGGTGAAAAATATGCCACATTACAATGAATGAAATGTTCCATTGATGCATGTCGAGGAAGTTTATAAATATGTCAGAGAACAAGGAAGAACTCAATTAGAATACCCCAAGGTTGATCCCCTTCTAAATTGTAATAATGTTTAATGTAATTCATAGGCTGGTGAGCCAAGTATTTATAAGTTGGGAGGATTGTGTGTTTATTAGGCCAGAGAGGCTAGATTCTAAGGCTGGTGAACCTATTTTTGTATATTTAATTATGCAGATCATTAATAAAATTACATCGCTGCATGTAGACCAACCAAGAAGAAATATTTATGGGGGACTAATCTTCACTAGGAAGGGAAAGGGAAGGGGAATGAGAGGATAGGAAAAAATGGACTAATCTTGAGGGCTTAACCCAAGGGAGTATTATAATGTATTTCCTTAAATTACTAAATTTTGGGAAATAAACCCTATTATCCTAAGTTCATTTGGGGAGAGGAATGAACTCCAAGTGGAGAGGAATGAGATCTTGGAGAGCTAGGTGTCATCAAGGATGCATGCATATTTATGTGGAAAATTCCATCATTATGGGGGGTTCACTAGCGAATATTGCCATATTTCCTCATGATTTCAGTCACGATTCTTTCCATCCTTTGTCCCATTCACTCACACACTAAGCAGACATGCAGTTATCATTTTTCCTCCATTGTTGAACCCTCTTCCATCATGAACCTCTATAATTTGTTGATTTGTCCCTTCCCCTACCCTATTTTTCTACTGTAGTTACCTGGTTGACTTAAGAGTTGAACAAAATAAGGAGGTGGCCAGGCCTATGGTTTGAAGAGGCAGTTTGTTAGGCCCATGGGTTGAAGAAGTAGTTTGTCAGGCCAGTGAAAAACTAGCTTCAGGTGAGACAGATTGTTGGAGAAGTTATTTCTATCGGAGGGAGTCCAACATTATCTACAGAGCTCTGAGAATTTCTGATCTGACCTGTTGTTGAATCCCTAGAAGGGAAGTGGAGAAACCGATGGACTATGGAACAATCAAGGTATATATTCCTAGGGTGGGAAACACATGTGGGGAATGAGTCTATGAGAAGTGGGCGTAACTAGGCTCCTTGGAGGGAATCCTTCCTATTGCATTGTGCAACTTTTCGTATTCTTAGCCTAGCCTAGTATTTCCTTTACCCTGGGTGGAGTTTAGTCTAAGCTCGATGGTGACCCAATGTTGATAGATTGGAGCAATGTGGTCTAAGGATGGGAGGTTCATGGAAGGTTTGGACGCAGTCAGCAGTATTCCCATAAAAATATAACTACCAATATATGTTAATTTTACATGCTATGTTTAAATGTTGTGTTTAGGTACATGTATGAAGTTTATCAGAATTTCTTGTATATATTGCATGTATGTGTTTATTGTCGCTTCCCCATGAATATATGTATGAGAAGAATGTTTATATATATTAATTTTTCATTATATATATATAGATAGATAGATAGATAGATAGATAGATATATTCTTATGAACTTGAACATAGCATGCATAGCCTAGTGGCTTGAGACTAGGGTGTGCTACAAATCTGTATCAGAGCAGTTTGGTTTTGAAGTAGTGGAATATCCATGGAAAAGGTGGATGGGGGACATTACAAATTGGTATCAAAGCCCATGGTTTCTGTTGTGAACCTAGCTGGGCCACAAATTTGGAATTTGGAGTCAAAATTCCACAAGGAATTGATGTACAGAGTGCCAAGAGGGCGTTGGGGAAACACCTTGGTTGTGTTCAGAAGCTTAGGAGGTATATCATTTTGATAAACCATAATAGATGTGGTATTGGGCCACAAATTTAAATTTGGTCCATTGGATCTGTTCAGAAGAATATTGATCCCCCCACAACCGTTAGATCTGGAGAAGATGCATGGAGGTTAAGAATAGAATTCCTTCAGACTTTTCCCTCCAATTATTTTAAATCTATAACAGATAAAACTGTTGAATTCCTAAAGTTTAGAACCAATCTAGACCGTCAATTTCTAGGGACACGTGTCCACGGATAAAGCAACGTTCTAAATTCGATAGTTTGTGGGTTGTGGAGTGTTCAACAGTGAAATCCTCCGAAGTCCTAGAGTGATTCTAAGTTTTGGATCATTCAAGATGAGGATAACCATTGGATTTATCTTTTGGTTCAACAGTGCAACCTTTGGGGAAATACATTGGAGGTTATGTGGTAAAAAAATCGCCGAAGTGCAGAAACTACGGAAAGAGGTTGTTGACAGTTGATAGTTCGAGAGTTTTGACAATGAGTAGATGTGAATAATCATCGAAGTCCTGGGATTCCAAAGTGATGTGACATGATGACATCACTGAGGGTGACATGGAACTATTCAGTAGTTTGGCAGGTTTGAGAAAGTGTCGATGATAATAAATCCTCGAAGTGGCAGATATGATGTGACATGATGAGGTCACCTAGGGTGACATGGGCCTACCTAGGTCTACCACATGTCACTTTTTTTGTACTTTTAACAGGACCTTAGTACTGATTGGGACCTAACACATGTCACTCGACGATGGGGGCCATGTGTCACCACTTTGATTGGTGAAAGTTGTACTATGTGGGCCCTAGGAGGTTAAGAAGTCCGAAGTTCAGCATTCAGGAGAAAATTGTTGAAGAAATTTTAGACCTCCGAAGTCACAGAATCTTGAAGTCCAAAATTTCTGAAGTCATGAAGCACTGAAGTGATGTGGTGACGTCACCTGGGGTGACGTGGACACACAATATGGATTCCATGTGTTAGTGTGTTTTGTTCTTTTGAAAGGATGATTTTGCAGTTAAAACTTGACATTTGCCACCCCTTATATTGGGCCACATTTCCTCTTCTTGGAATTTTCCACATGGCACCTGGGTGTGTAGTACTAAGTGGATCTCAGGGCTTTTCCACTTTGGCATTCGGAAGGAATTAAGTAATAGGAAAGAGAAACCCCCCAAGTTTCAAAGAGTGAAGTAAATCCGCACTGTTCATTGGGAGATGACACATGGCAGTAGATCCTATGGTCAGGAGGATTCAAGTCATAAATAGTTGAGGTCGAGAACTTCTGAAGGCCCAAAGGTAGTATTCCATATCAAATGTTGATCACAAAGGATGCGTGGTGTGATATCCCAAGGTATGGAGAAGAAGTAATCCAGAGGATTTGATTTGCAGGTTGCTTGAGTCGAGAACTCCCGGAGGATCGGAGTTAATCTCAACCATTGATCGGGAGATGACACATGTAAGAAAGAGAGAGAATATCCAATGAATCAAAACTTCGTGAGATTGGTAGTGAATTTATTTGGAAACGTTTTAAGCCTAGATTCCTTCTCGACCATTGATCGGGAGATGACACATGTAAGAAAGAGAGAGAATATCCAATGAATCAAAACTTCGTGAGATTGGTAGTGAATTTATTTGGAAACCTTTGAAGCCTAGATTCATGAAGCTCCTATCCATCGTAGATCTAGACAAATAATCTAGACCGTTGATCCACTGTCCATCACAAGTTCACCAGTTCGACGGTCCAGGATGTTTGTGATGTACAGAAGGGAAACCTTTGAAGATATGGAGCCTCGAAGTTCCAAGGATCTAGATAAGCTACTAACTATTAGTTCTGGTTCACAACCCTTGGTCACATAGATTTTGGGGACGAAGAAAAGGGGATAGTGCCCGATTTTGTTTTTTAAGAACATGAAAGATCCTTTGAGAAGGAGCATGTGGGATTTTTAATTGTACAAACCTACATCTAAAGAAGTAAGAAATGCCTGTAAACTAGAATAAGGTATCCAAAATGGATCCAAAAGCCAATTCAACTTTGAGTTGGAAGAATCCATGTACATGACTGTATCCCTGAAAAGATAAATTGTTCAAGTATCCATAACTTCCTGCAAAAAACTCAAAAATGTGCATGGAAATGGGCATTATAAAGGTATTGAACAGTAGAAGATAATTGTTCACCAAAAAATTTGATCTGAACAGTCAATTTCTCAAAACATTAGCAGAAAATAAGTCTGATATATATTAATGAATAAGAATGGTTCATGTTTTCATGAAATTATTAAGAACATTTATCCTAACAAAGTTCTGTTGGTTGCATATTTTTGCAGAATTAACAACTGTCAAATAAGAGTCAACACAGAGTGTAGAGTGATGGAGGATACACATGTAGTCTATAGACAAGAATATGAAATCATAGGGTTGAATGTCCATTTGGGTATGGAAGGAACCAACTCCAATGGACATGAAGGAGGAAAGGGGGAAGACATAAATATGGCTGAGACTATTAGAAAATTGCAGACAGATGTCCAAAGCCACAAGGATGATAATGAGAGGCTTATGAAGGAAAAGGAACAACAAGAAGACTTCAATATAAATTTAATGAAGAGACTAAATAGAATTGAAAATAATTAGGATAAGGAGAGTGGCTCCACCAAATCAGGAAGCCACATGATCCCTAAGAAGAAAGGAATATCAAGGAGTGCTAGCAGACATCACCATCACTCCCAAAAGAATTCCCATAGGAGATCACATAGTAGCTCAAGTACATCCCCTGTCGGGAAGCATAGGAGGTCTGGGGTGGATGAGTTGAAAGGAGAAATGAATAAGATCAAACCTCCTACTTTTGATGGAGATAAAAAGAAGGATGGAGATGATGAGACATGGCTTCTAGGCACAAGGAAGAATTTCCAATTGCATAACTATTCTTCTCATGCAAAAGAAATAATTTATATCTATCGACTGAAAGGAAAGGCATCCATGTGGTGGGATAAACTTGTTCAAGTGCAACACCTCGGAGAGAAAAATGTGACTTGGAGGAAATTCAAGAGGCATTTTGAGAATAAATACCTGACTAAGAGGTATTATGTCAAAAAGATGAAAGAGTTCTTTAAACTCAAACTGGGCAACATGAATATTGATGAATATGAAAGGATATTTTTAGATATTTTTAAGTATGTCTCCTTCATCAAGGATGAGATAATTAAAATTCAGAGGTACCTGAGTGGGCTTCCATATTTCATCAATGACAAGATCCAATATGATGATCCCAAGACTTTGGAGGAAACCATAAGGAAATAAAATTGTTTATATGATTAGCATATAGGAAAGCCTACTTTCTAGAAGGCTTTAGAGGACAATAAGAAGTTTAACAAGGAACAAAGGAATAAGGGGATAAATCCTCCATTTTTCATAAACAATCCTCAAGGAAAACTGTCTTTTAGAGAGCATGGAATGGTTGAGTTAGGTGGATAAAGGCCAAGGTAGACAACCCTTCAATGTTGGGGTTTTAAAGGAGACCATAAGTATAGAGATTGTCCTCACAAAAGTGACAAAGTGAGAGCTATCCACAATGTACAAAAATAAGGAATAGTGGAGGACATGGGAAAAAGTGTAGCTAAGATCAATGCATCCCTTGAAAACAATAAATTTGGGTTTCAATCACACATGATTGAAGTAGAAGGTATGATCAATAACCATTCCTTTACTATTTTAATAGATTCAGAAGCTAGTCATAGCTATAGAGATCCTAATGTAGTGAAAAGATTAATTTTTCCAAGAAGCAAGAATGAGAAATCTTAGTTGGTACAACGGGCTATAGGATCCAAGAGAAAAGTTGTTGGACCGTTTAAATCATGTCCAATGGAGATGAATAGGATAAGTACTAAGGCATATTTGAACATCCTTTCATTGGGTTCATATGAATGTATAATTGGTACGGATTGGTTGGACCAACACCATGTTGTCTTAGACTATTATAGAAAGGAATTCACTTTCTCGAATGAGGAAGGGAACCCAAGAACAATCCAAGGAATTCCTAGGGAAGTTACTATCCGAGAGATTTCAACAATGCAAATGAAGAAGTGTTACAAGAAGGGCTACCAATTATTTGCAGCTCATATGGAGGAAGCACCTAAGTATAAGATGCGAAATATGGAGGTTCAGTCAGTCCTAAAATATTTTGAAGATGTGTTCAAGGAGATACCAGGACTACCCCCAAAGAGAGATATTGATTTATCTTTAAATTTTTGTCCTGGAGCAGCTCCAATATCAAAGACTCCCTACAGAATGAGTACATCAGAGCTGAAGGCGTTGCAAATACAACTTCAAGAGATTTTGAAGAAGGGGTATATATGCCCAAGTGTGTCACCTTGGGGTGCCCCAATATTATTTGTGAAGAAGAAATATGGGACATTTATATTGTTCATTGACTTTAGACAATTGAACAAGGTAAATATAAAGAACAAGTATCCTTTGCCAAGGATCGATGATCTCTTTGATCAATTAAAGGATCCAAGGATACTCTCAAATATTGATCTCAGGTCGGGATATCATCAATTAAGGATCATATATGAAGACATAATCAAGACCACCTTCAAGACCACCTTCAAGACATGGTATGGTCATTATAGATTCATAGTGATTACATTTTGGTTATCAAATGCACCATCTATTTTTATGTGCTTGATGAATGGTGTTTTCCAGGAATACTTAGACAAGTTTGTCATTGTCTTTTTGGATGAAATCCTTGTGTATTCCAAGTCAAAAGAGGAACATGAGCATAATTTGAGGATGGTTTTAAGTGATAAGAGAGCACTAATTGTATGCCAAATCGAGCAAGTGCTCATTTTATCAAAACAAAATTCACAATTTGGGTCATATCATATCCGAAGAAGGGATAACATTGGACCCTGAAAAGATTGAGGCTATTAAAGGGTGAAAATAACCTAAGAATGTGACACAAGTTAGATCCTTCATGGGTCTAGCTGGATACTACAAAATATTCATTGCATGGGTTTCGATAATTTCTCACCCAATTACTTCCTTGCAAAGGAAGGGGGTGAAGTTTTAATGGACAACAAAGTGTGAAAAGTGTTTCCAACAATTGAAGAAGTTGTAAACCAGTGCTCAAATTTAGAGGTTTACTGATTTGAATGAATATTTCATGGTTTTCACAGATGCATGCAAAGAAGGAATTGGTGGAGTCCTCAGCCAGAACGGATTTGTGATATGTTTTGAATCCAGAAAAGTAAAAGTGCATGAAAGGCTCTGTGTCACTCATGATTTGGACTTGGCATCCATAGTGCATTCCTTGAAGAAGTGGAGGCACTACTTCATGGGAAAGAGGTTTGAGCTGAGGACAGACCATAATGGTTTGAAATACTTGTTTGATTATCCAAGTTTGAATGATATGGATAGCAGATGGTTGGAATTCCTCTGTGAGTATGACTTTCATATCAAGCACATCAAAGGAAAAGAGAAAAAAATGGTTGATTCACTCAGTAGGAGAGTGCATGAACTGCATGATACAACCATTGACATGCATCAAAATGATCTTAAAGGAAGAAATTATAAGGATGCAAAAGTAGATTTGCAGTACATGGAATTGGTAATAAAATTGCAGCAAGGAAAAATGCAACAAAAAGTTGAAGATTATGAATTGGGAATTGATGGACTTCTCTTGTACAGGAACATAGTTTATGTACCCAATTATCATGAATTAAGGAGTATGATTTTTAAAGAGATGCATAATGTACCTTATGCTAGACACCTAGGATATCAAAAAATAGTTTTAGTAGTCAAGACCCAATATTATTGGCCATGCATGAAGAGGGAGATTGTTGAATACATTGCTAAATGCTTGGAGTGTCAAAGGGTCAAGGATGAGCATAGACACCCAACTAGGTTGTTGCAGCCATTTCCCATTCCTAATTGGAAGTGGGAAGTGGTGAAAATGGATTTCATCACCAAATTTCCCAAAACAAGCAAGCAACATGATGCCATCATGGTGGTGGTGGAAAAGATTACTAATGTTGCCCATTTAATTCCTATGAAGGTTACACACAAGGAAACCAATGTTGGTAATATTTATATGCAGGAAGTAGCATGCTTGCATGGCATACCCAAGACATTTGTGTCTGAAAAATACCCAAAGTTTACCTCAATGTTTTGGAAGTGTTTATTCAAAGGGTTCAAAATAAATCTGAACTTCAACACAACTTATCATCCAAAGACGGATGGGAAACCAGAAAGGCTGAACCAAGTGATAGAGGATATGATAAGGATGTAAGTGATGGACAAACCATATAAATGGGAATATTTTCTACACTTGGTAGAATTTTCCTACAACAATGGGTACAAAGCATCACTAATGAGCCCATTTGAGGAACTTTATGGAAGAAAGTGCAACACCCAAGTAAGCTAGGACACCGCATCTGACAAAGAAGTGATTGGGCATGAGTTGCTCAAAGAAATAGAAGAGAATATGTTGAGGATTAAACATAATTTAAAGGTTGTCAAAGACATGCACAAAATATATGCTAACAAGGGAAAAACTCACAGGGAATTTAGAGTGGGTGATCATGTTTCTTGAAAGTGAAGGCCAACAAGAGTTCGCTGAAGTTGGGAAATTGTTCCAAGTTGCCAGCCAAATATTGTGGGCCGTTTGAAATCCTAGAGAGGATTGGACCAGTAACTTACATTCTTTCATTACCTGCATCTATGTCTATACATAACGTATTCCATGTATCATTGCTTAAGAAATATATGCCTGATATTAATCATGTTATTGATTGGAATGTGATTCAGGTCGAGCAAGAAAGCACTTTTCAAGTGGATTGTGTATGCATTATGGACCAAAAAATAAAAAAAATCCATAATTGATCCATAGGGATTGTAAAGGTCCAGTGGACCTGGTACGGTCTTGATGACACAACTTGGGAGCATGAAGATGCTATGCAAGAAGAATACACATCTTTTTGAAGATTTTTGAAATCTTGTTGATGTTATGTAAATATGATGCACTGAGGAATGCATAAATAAGGGGAGGGGATTGTAATACCCCAAGGATGATCCCCTGATAAATTGTAATGAAGTTTAATGAAGTTCATATGATGGTGAGCCAAGTATTTATAAGCTGGAAGGCTTATGTGTTTATTAGGATGGAGAGAGTAGATGCTAAGGCCAATGAGCCTATTTTTGTATATGTAATTATGAAGATCATTAATAAAAATACATCATTGCGTGTAGACCAACCACGAAGAAAGAGTTATGGGGGAATAAGCTCCACTAGGAAGGAAAAGGGAAGGGGGATGAGAGGCTAGGAAAAAGAGACTAAGCTTGAGGGCTTAACCCAAGGGAATATTATAATGTATTTCCTTAAATTACTAAAGTTTGGGAAATAAACCATGTTATCCTAAGTTCCTTTGGGGAGAGGAATGAACTCCAAGTGGAGAGGAATGAGCTCCTGGAGAGCTAAGTGTCATCCAAGATGCATGTATATTTATGTGGGAAATTTCATTGTTGTGGGGGGTTCACTATCTAGTCTTTCTATCTTTCCTCATGATTTCACTCACAATTTTTTCCATCCTTTGTCCCATTCACTCACTCACAGAACAAGCACATAGTCATCCTTTTCCTGCCATTGTTGAATCCTCTGCCATCGTGAACCTCTATAATTTGTTGAGTCGTCCCTTGCCTTACCTGATTTTTCTATTGTGGTTACCTGGTTGAATTAAAAGCTAGATAGAAGAAATAGGAGGTCGGGCTTGTGGTTTGAAGAGGCATGTTTTCAAGACGATGTGTTGAAGAAGCAGGTTGTCAGGCCTTTGAGAAACTCTTTCCAGGTGAGAGAGATTATTGGGTAAGTGATTTCTCCTGGAGGGTGTCCAACACCTACTAATGAGCTCTGAGAATTATTGATTCAGCTTATTTTTGAAGCCCTGGAAGGGAAGTGGAGCTGTCGATGGACTGTGGAAAATTGAAGGTGTATATTCTCAAGGTGGGATAGGAATATGGGGAATGACAGTCTGTGAGAAGTGGGCGTAAGTAGGCTCCTTAGAGGGAATCCTTCATTTTTCATTGTGAATCTTTCTATAGTCTCAGCCTAGCCTAGGATTTGCTTTACCCTGGGTGGAATTTAGTCCCAACTCAAGGGTGACCCACTGCTAATAGCTTGGAGCAAAACAATCTAAGGCTAGGAGGTTTGTGTAAGGTCTGCACGTAGTCAGTGGTCTTCCCATAAAATATAAGTACCAAATCTATGTTGATTCTACATGCTATGTTTAAATGTTGTGTTTAGGTACATATCTAAAGTTTATCAGAATTGTCTGTATATATTGCATGTATGTGTTTATTGTCGCTTCTACATGAATATGTGTATGAGAANATTCAGAGGTACCTAAGTGGGCTTCCATCTTTCATCAATGAAAATATCCAATATGATGATCCCAAGACTTTGGAAGAAACCATAAGGAAATAAAATTGTTTATATGATTAGCATATAGGAAAGCCTACTTTCTAGAAGGCTTTAGAGGACAATAAGAAGTTTAAGAAGGAACAAAGGAATAAGGGGATAAATCCTCCATTTTTTATAAACATTCCTCAAGAAAAATTGTCTTTTAGGGAGCATGGAATGGTTAAGTTAGGTGGAAAAAGGCCAAGGTAGACAACCCTTCAATGTTGGGGTTGTAAAGGAGACCATAAGTATAGAAATTGTCCTCACAAAAGTGGCAAAGTGAGAGCTATCCACAATGTACAAAAAATAGGAATAGTGGAGGACATGGGAGGAAGTGTARCTAAGATCAATGCATCCCTTGAAAACAATAAATTTGAGTTTCAATCACACATGATTGAAGTAGAAGGTATGATCAATAACCATTCCTTTACTATTTTAATAGATTTAGAAGCTAGTCATAACTATAGAGATCCTAATGTAGTGAAAGGATTAATTTTTCCAAGAAGCAAGAATGAGAAATCTTAGTTGGTACAACGGGCTATAGGATCCAAGAGAAAAGTTGTTAGACCGTTTAAATCATGTCCAATGGAGATGAATAGGATAAGTACCAAGGCATATTTGAACATCCTTCCATTGGGTTCATATGAATGTCTAATTGGTACAGATTGGTTGGAACAACACCATGTTTTCTTAGACTTTCATAGAAAGGAATTCACTTTCTCGGATGAGGAAGGGAACCCAAGAACAATCCAAGGAATTCCTAGGGAAGTTACTATCCGAGAGATTTCAACAATGCAACTGAAGAAGTGTTATAGGAAGGGATGCCAATTATTTGCAGCTCATATGGAGGAAGCACCTAAGTATAAGATGAGAAATATGGAGGTTTAGTTAGTCCTGAAATATTTTGAAGATGTGTTCAAGGAGATACCAGGACTACCCCCAAAGAGAGATATTGATTTATCTTTAAAAAAAAATTCTGGAGCAGCTCCAATATCAAAGACTCCCTATAGAATGAGTACATCGGAGCTGAAGGTGTTGCAAATACAACTTCAAGAGATTTTGAAGAAGGGGTATATATGCCCAAGTGTTTCACCTTGGGGTGCCCCAATATTATTTGTGAAGAAGAAAGATGGGACGTTTAGATTTTTCATTGACTTTAGACAATTGAACAAGGTAAATATAAAGAACAAGTATCCTTTGCCAAGGATCGATGATCTCTTTGATCAATTAAAGGATCCAAGGATATTCTCAAATATTGATCTTTGGTCGGGATATCATCAATTAAGGATCATAGATGAAGACATCATCAAGACCACCTTCAGGACAAGGTATGGTCATTATAGATTCATAGTGATTCCATTTTGGTTATCAAATGCACCAGCTATTTTTATGTGCTTGATGAATGGTGTTTTCCAGGAATACTTAGACAAGTTTGTCATTGTCTTTTTGGATGAAATCCTTGTGTATTCCAAGTCAAAAGAGGAACATGAGCATAATTTGAGGATGGTTTTAAGTGATACAAGAGCACTAATTTTATGCCAAATTCAGCAAGTGCTCATTTTATCAAAACAAAATTCACTATTTGGGGCATATCATATCCGAAGAAGGGATAACATTGGACCCTAAAAAGATTGAGGCTATTAAAGGGTAAAAATAACCTAAGAATGTGACGCAAGTTAGATCCTTCATGGGTCTAGATGGATAGTACAAAATATTCATTGCATGGGTTTCAAAAATTTCTCACCCAATTACTTCCTTGCAAAGGAAGGGGGTGAAGTTTTAATGGAAAACAAAGTGTGAAAAGAGCTTCCAACAATTGAAGAAGTTGTAAACCAGTGCTCAAATT
>JZKD02S2370387.1:12344-23335 GCA_000966675.3 Picea glauca
AAAGGATATACCTAGGGAATCCATGTAGAGGTAGGCTCTACCACCTAATTAGGACACTTCGAAAGCAACTGAGAAGGTTCTTTGTCGCACTTCAGTGGGGTCGATCCTAAGGCCAAATTAACCAGGAAACGGATAATGAAAAAATGCAAGTAGGGAAAAACCTAGCCTAT
The DNA here is from genome assembly GCA_000966675.3 of Picea glauca. Classification (NCBI taxonomy): domain Eukaryota; kingdom Viridiplantae; phylum Streptophyta; class Pinopsida; order Pinales; family Pinaceae; genus Picea; species Picea glauca. The sequence goes on from JZKD02S2370387.1 coordinate 12,515, forward strand.
ATGCTAGTTTTGAGGTTAATACCTATCAGAACGGATCGATACAATGAACAAAATTCAAAGAAAATTGTCTCCAAGATCCTACATATAAGGCCAATAACACTCATCCATAAGTTAATAGATCCAATATAGATAGAAACTTCGTAAAATAAGAGGTGCTACTGAATAGAAAACTTGAAAATAATAAAGTTAGATTGTACAATATGGTACAAAGCACCACACAGCCTTACGACTCATGCATAATACTGGTTCAAGTAGAGCCCAATGCTAGGCACTGACCAAGAGTCTCTTCGATAGTCAACCTAGAAAGTCTCCCAAAAGGAAAGAAAACACAAACCATGGTGTAAGTATTTCCACAGTATAGAAACAGTATTCATGGCTTCAAGGATAGCCTCATCCGAAGACAATTCAAAATTCGAGATATCACACGAACGAGGAGGGTTGACAGTCCCAAAGGGAGAGGTAAACTGACCATATTACATATGACGATGGAGTTTATGGACAAGACTGGCAGAGTCTATCAACAAAGAATCGCAAGCACGAGGTCTTGAGGATCTAAAAACAGTGAGATCAAACTCAAAAGGAGACTCAATATCACTCGAACCAAGAGGGGGAAGAAAGGGCTCCCATGCCCCCATTGGATAACAAAACTGATCAATTAATGATACCATTCCTCAAGAAGGCAAACATGATTTCATAGGTTCCTCCTCAAAAGAAATTGAACATCAAGGATAATACACCACATAACTAACTCGTGGTGGGGTAGAGTCTACATGAACACTAGGAACATATAAAGAGGCAGCCTGAACTAATTTTGAATTAGGATGGTGATTATCAGATGCCAACTGGTCAATAGTGACAATGCTTCCATTGTGATGGAAATGCATCTTGCAGAAAAGCGTAGACACCACAACATTCACAGCATCTACATAATCACACCCAAGAATCATATTGAAATCTAATGGGCCTTGCACCACTATAACATCAACAAGGAAAGTCTTCCCACCTAATGATATAGGAAACTGAGGAAGAATCCCCAAATACTCACTAGGACATCTGTCAAAATCCAACAACTCATGCGAAGTGGTCACAAGATCGGCAGAACCCAAATCTTGCCAAGCCAAGGAGAATAAAATACTTGTATAGGATCCTTCATCTACAATACATTAGTAAAAAAAAATTGAATTAAATTCAACCCTTATTTGAAAAGGTGTACAAGAAGGAAGGCGAGGCTCAACAAGGTCATTCCAATCAAAGGAAACCATTCTAGGACTTGGACAGGGTGTTCTCAAAGTGAGTGGAATGTGCCCTTGTTTTGAAAGTACTAAACTAGAAATGTTAAAAACATATTTGGTAGACACATCACTCCCCAAGAGAAGAGTGGGATCAACCGAATATTACATCAGCGTGACCACTTTGGTAGACTCGACACTCTCCAAGAGAAGAGTGGGATCAGTCGAAGATCGTATTAGCGTGACCACTTTAGTAGACTCGACACTCTCCAAGAGAAGAGAGGGATAAACTGAAGATTTCATCAGTACGATCACTTCCTCAACCAATGGTTGAATAGGTAGTGAGACAACATGGGAAAATCCCCCTATTACTATATTGGTTCAGAGTATAGGTAGAGCATTGATCTCCCTTAAAATACAATCCCATTTCTAAACTACCCCAAACAATCTAACCTTAAAAGATAAGAAAAGGAAAATAGGGTGTACCTTAGTTCCTTTCACTTGGTGTTGACCTCCTTCTCCTTTGTAGTTTCTTGGACTACTGGTCTCCTCCCAAAATTGACCTGCAAAAAATTTAGACAACAAAGCTACAAGATATTCTATCTCTACTTATCAGTGTTAGAGTTCAGATACAAATGTGAATGACTTAATCAAATAAGAACAAAAACACAATATTTGGGACAAAAACATAATTCTTTTATTCAGATGTGAAGATTACAAAAGTTACAACCTTCTCATTTGCAGATTCTCCATGAACCTAGTTCGGGCTCCTCTTATTGTTTCTCCAAGTGCATCATTCATGTAATACCTCTCGCAATCAACTAATATCCTTGTGAGGTATGGAAGGGATTGTATAGGGAGAGGGATGGAGGGGAAATGTTGAGGCCAAATCTTAGAAAGGGATGCAAAGGTTGGGCTAAAAGGGGAAGGGATTTTGGAAAAGTTTATCTATTCTAATGCTTGATCCTAGAATGGGACCCCAAGACCTCATTTTATATGACAAAAGGATAGTTATTTAGTTTGGGGATGGGCTACAATAGGTGAATTGGTTGGGAAACCCTCAATAGCTCGTAAACTCTACCGAATTCCTTGCAACTTTTTATTTTTTGCAACTTTTGGAGGAAAGCGCAGGTTTTTTAGTATGCATCTAGCATATGTACGCAGTATGTCTAGTATTAAGCTAGCGTATGTATGCAGGTAGTAGTGTAGTAGGGCGCGTACATGATCCAAAAAATGGTTTTTTTAAGAGAGATCCTCACCATTAATTTGCCAAATTGTGCAAGTAGAAAGGACAATGCCATGTATGGATAGGTAGGGAATTTTAGGGATATAACAAAGATCACTTGATCACTATATACAACCTTGTAGTAAAGTTTTGGATCTACATCACTCTCAGTGAATCCCAAACTCGTCAAGTTTCCATCAATTTGGGGGTACCACACTTTGGGTGCCTGCTTGAGTCCGTACAATGATTTATTCAATATCAAAACATGAGACTCCTTCCCATGTATCACAAATACCTAAGGTTTCTTTATGTACACTTCCTCCTAAATCACACCATTGAGGAGTGTTGTCTTTCACAGCCATCTGATGTAATTTCCAACCCATCACTGTAGCAAGAGAAATGATAGTCCTTATGGAAGTGTACCTGGTGACTAGAGAAAAATGTCTCCTCATAATCCACTCCCTCTTTCTAAGGGAATCCTTTCACCATAAATCTCACTTTATACTTCTCAATGCTTCCATATGTTTCATGCTTGATATTATAGATCCGCTTGGAAGTCACTATAGACTTCTCCTCATATATCAAAACTAATTTCCTACACATCATTATTCATGGTGGATTGATACTCTTCCACCATGGAATCCTCTCAAACCTTCTATCTTTCTTCCTCATTGGTTTCTCCCTCTATGACTGAGGTGAAACCGACACCTCGATCCTCCTGACTGGTTGCCTCCTCTGTCACTATAACAAAGCCTACTAAAATAAGTGGATCCTACCAAGAGGTCTTACATCTCCTAGAAGCCACATGTCGTTGAATCTTATGCCCGGCCTCCTCAACTCATGACACTTTTCTTTCATTCATGGAAGATATCTCTCTCCCACCTGAACCTGAGGGGGAAATCCCTTTGAATGATAGGATCTCCCTCTGAGCCAATTGACTCTCTCTAAGATTAGGATCACTCTAAGTCCACATGCTCCCTCTGAACATGACTCCCTCTGAGTCTGTACAATCTTCAAAGTCATCTGCTCCCTCTGCACATGCTGACTTCCTCTAAATTCTGATCTCCTATGAACTATCTTGGGAGGTTTCTCCTCCCTTCTAGATCTTGAGAGAATACTCCTTTAGCACTCTAGCTCCCTCTGATTTGGTACTTGGTGAGGCCACCTTCTCCTCCTCATAACTAGAAGGTTTGGAATCAATGATGTGACTGATCAATTCCATATAACTTGAGAATCTATGAGTTTTTTTTCTCTCCCTGAAAGTATCACGGGGAGATGGATGCCCCTATGCATCTTAAAAGGTATCATGAATCCAAGATGGCCTCTTCCTGGTCACTGCAATATCTCTAGGTAGATCCACTAGCCCTGCTAGCTCTATTGACTCCTCTTTATAGTTTGAAGGATGAACAACTGGACTATATGGATTTATATGGTCATCCTTTTAAGCCTCCTACTCCTCACCATTTATCTCCATATGAGACACTTTGTATCCCACAAAAGTACCCTTCTTATCAGAACGTTCTAACTTTGTCCTCTTCTCCTTCGGTACATGGATGTATATTTCCATGTCCACAACTCCATTTATGGATAGTCTGCCCCATGTCTCAAACCAGAGACCATCTAACCTATTTCCACATGCAAAATTATTCTTAATAAAATAGAAGAGATATAATGGCACACACACACATTACATAGATATTTCACCTTGGAAACCCAAAATAGGAAAATGTTGTGGGATCCTTGTGAATCCAAGTCCCAACATATAAGTATCAAATTTTTTATACCACATCCTTGGTGATTTCCCTAACCCATACATGGAATTTTTCAGCTTACATACTAGCTCTTTCTTTCCCTTCACAACAAAGCCTTATGGCTTCTTCATGTAGATTTATTCTTCTAGATCACCGCATAGGAATGTTGTCTTCACATCCATCTATTCTACTTCAAAATCAAATGTAACAACAACAAATAAAAGAAATCTAATTGAAATTAACTTGGAAATAGGAGAAAAAATCTCACCAAAGTCAATTCCCTCTACCTGGGAATAACCTTTTGCTTCTAATTGAGCTTTACATTTCTCCATTTTACCCTCTACATTCAACTTCTACTTAAACACCCATTTGTTACTGATGAGATTTATTCCAGTTGGAAATTCCACTATATCCAAAGCCTCATTCTTATCCAAGGTTACCATTTCTTCAACCATGGTTGTTTTCCAAATTTTTCCATCCTCTGAATCCATTGCCTCCCTAATAGTTCTAGGATCATCATCAATAATAGACTAAGCAAAATTTGAACAGAAATTAGGTGGATTACACCTTTCTAGTTTCCTTCTTTCCTGAACCAGTCTCCTCAATACTAGCGTATGAGGATCTTCTTCTTCTTCTGATTCATGTTATTTTGTAGAGTCTGATTCATAATCCTTCAATTCAAACTCTAATTTATCCATCTCTTCCTCCTTTTGTAGGACTTCATGTTTGAAAACATATTTGATTTCTCTATATACCACATCTCGGTTATACACTACCTTTTTAGTTTCTGGGTTCCAAAGATTATAACCTTCCAAATCATCTGTATACCCAATAAAGATACATTTTTCATCCTTTTTATATAGCTTACTCATGTTTTCCTTTGGAACATGAAGATAGGAATCACAACCAAATACCCTAAGATGTGTGAGAGAGGGTTTCTTACGAGTCCATACCTTGTGTTGAGTATTGTCATACAATATTGATGAGGGTGATCAATTGACATGGTAACATGTAGTACCCACTACCTTTGCTTAGAATTCATGTCCTAACCGAACACCATTGAGCACACACCTTGATTTTTCCATCAGCGTCATGTTCATCCTTTCTACAACTCCATTTTTCTAAGGTGTATATGGAGTATTCTTCTTCCTTTCTCTACTACACTTCTTACATAATTCTTTGAATCCTTTTCCGCAGAACTCTCTACCATTATCTGTCCTTGGCACCTTAATTATTTTCTTTCTTTGATTCTCCACAATATCCTTAAACTCTTTAAACCAATCAAAGACTTCAGAGTTATTCTTGAGAAAATATATCCATTTTTTCCTCGAGAAGTCATCTATAAATGAGACATAATACACAGATTGTCCTAGTGATGGAATCGACATGGGTCCAAAAAAATCATTGTGCACCATTTGTAAAATTCCTTCTGCCCTTGTTGCAGCAGAGGAGAATCTTACCCAATTCTTCTTCCCATATAGTCAATGTTCACAGAAATTAAAATCCAAATAGGATTTAGACATACCTTCAACCATACCTTTACCATGTAATACTAGAAGGCCCTTCTCTTTGATATGTCCCAGTCTTTGATGTCATAGCATAGTCTTTTATCTAGAGACCATAGAATTTTTTCCTTCTTCAACTCCAGTCTCGAGAACAATAAAACTATTTCACCCATGACTAATAGTGATTACCTTTTACGTATACAAAGTTCCAAACTGAACTCCCTTCAGCACCACCATTTTTCCTTGAACCATCCTGCAAGTTTCTTTATCAAACATTGTTTTTACCCCTGCATCGTCCATTTTTATTACATAAATCAAATTTATGGCCAATATTGGGATGTGAAAAACACTATGGAGTTTTATAATCCTTATATCCATTATATTCAACTTGACTTTTCCTCATCCTACGGTTTTGGATATTGAGTCATCACCTAGGAAAACATCACCTCCATCATTCCTTTCATATTCAGAAAAATTTACTCACTGTGAGAAGACATATGAAAGGATGCACCTAATTCAACCAACCATGCCTCATGATATTCATGTGTGCTTGAAGAATCCAAGTACACATCCCATCCTTCTTCTGTGGAGGTTTTGGATTCTTTAGAAGGAGAATCTTCAGATCCCTTCTCTCTCTCAACACTTTTGGATCTATGTTGTTACTTGTAGTTCCCTTCTTTTCCACATATTCAACATACCTTTACAAATTTTTCGGGAGATTTATATCTTCCCTTATATTTAGATATCCCACTTAAGGACTTATATCTATTTCTTTCTTGGGAGTGTCCTCTTGCTAATAATGCATATGTTTTTTTTCCTTCCATGTTCTCTCGTCTCATCTCCTCAGAAAACAAGGATGAGACCACATTGTTGAAACTTAAAGTAGTTGTATTCATACCTATGGAAACAACCAGACTATCCCACGAGTCTGGTAATGAGAACAATAAATTAATACACTCATCTTCATCAGAAATATTAATATCAATAGATAATAGGTGATTTACCACATTATTTAATGGGTTTAGATGCTCTATCATCGAGTCTCAATATTTCATCCTCACGTTGTACAACTTCTTCTGTGGGAACAATTTTTTTACCAAGGACTTTGAATGATACAAAGCCCCTAACTTGTCCCATAATGCCTTGGTTATAACTTCGCCTGACACATTCAATGATTCTAAATCTTAGAGACACAACCGAATTGTGCTCTTTGCCTTTCGATCCAACTTTTTTCAGTCTTTTGCTGACGTTCCTGTAGGTGTAGTACCTGGATCCATAGTGATACATTGATATTTTCCCACCAACATATCTTCCATCTTGAGCTTCCACAACTCAAAAAATTTCCCCTTAAATTTATCGATCTCTATTTTTGAACTGCTCACCATTTATTTTAAGTTTAAGAATCGATAACACAAATCTCCCACTGTAACAAGGTTTATCACAGACCTGAGACAAACCCTTAGACACAAAGGTGTCCCCTCAAAGCCAATAATAACTTTGATACCAAATGTAGATTTTAACCTTGTATAATAAATTACTGCAAATAGATTCTTAATAAAACATAAAAGATACAATGACACACACACACACACACATTACATAGAGATTTTATCCTGGAAATCCAAATTGGGAAAACCAACAAGTTGTTTAGATTTTCACCTCTATTATTCTATTCATCATATTTTCATTGTTTACAATACAATATATATAGGATCCTACATATAGGACCCAGATTAGTCAACAACCCTAATTATTTAACCAAAATTAGAAAACCATCGACGAAAACCATGTGCTAAAAAACCACTAAAACACATATGCAAAGAATATAAGACATACCCAAAACAAGTAAATTCTACATACAAAAAGTGTATACTCTTGAAATTTGAGTAAACCTAAAAGGAGATAAGTTAAAAATACAATAAAAATGGTAGTTTTTTTTCTTTCCCTCCAAAATGATTCACCCTTATGGTTGCCATCATCATCTTGAATCATATTGGTTCTTTTAAAGTTGATGTTGATACCACATTTTTTGTTTTGAGACCCATTTTTTACCTCAAAATTTCTATAACAAATCGTTTTGAAACATTCTTGTAGCATCCATGATGCTTATAAAATCCCTTAGTATATTCCACACATTGTGAACTCCCCATATTCAAATTATGGTGATCTTAAATGGTCGCCACTTGGACAAGCTTGGAATATTTGAACCATTGTGATATCCCATTGGAAACATATCAATGAGAAGAACATTTTTTCTCTTGTATCAAGAAAGCCTATGGCAACCCTCATTCATCACAAGTCACATAAATATTTTTTAAGGCCTCGAAAACACATTAGAAGTTGATAACCCAAATTCTAACAAAATCAACACCATATCTAAGATGTGATAAATTCTAACCTCTCTTTATAGAGCATTAGAAGGATCATATGGTACTTATGTAGATCCATTTTTTAATCATCCCTTCTCATTTTTGTAGGATTTTGGTCCAAAATGTTTCATTTTGAAAGAGATAAGGAAACAATTCCTTGACATTCTCCTAGGAGTACCATTTGGCATTGGTTGATAGCTAACCTTTCAATAGTTCCTAGAAAAGTTCTTATTGACCCCTTCTGGTCATTTTGATCTCATTTTTTAGAGTTATGTCCTCTATTAATTGTTCCTATGCATCTAGTGTCAAATATTCAATTGAAGGTAAGACTTAGCCATGTTCACCCTCACTGAGCATGAATGGCTCACATAATTCCAATTTTTCTACATTTACAATTGAGTAAATGCACCTATAAGGTGGAATACTAATTAGTCTATAAGAATCATTTCCTACTTTATCCAATATTTGGAAGGTCCATATCTTAGGGCTTTGATTTTCTTCCATGCTCCCTGTAATCTATCTATATTAAGGTGAAACTAAAATTTCTCTCCTACTCAGAAGGTCTTCTCAGTTATGTGTTTATCATGCATGGTCATGTGTTTCTTATGAGACTTCTTTACTTTATATAGAACCTATTAGTGTATCTTCATTATCTTATTTATGTTAGCTTATGCCATCAATGCATCACTTTTGGTTGTTTCCCATGCTTCAAGTTTTCCATACACAATATTCCATGGTGATGGTGGAAAATATCCAAGACAAATTTCAAACGGATACTTATTGATGGAAGTGTGGACATATTTATTATAAAAATTTTGTATGTAAACCAAATTTTCATCCCAAGTTCTTGGATGCTTTTGATTATAACCTATCAAAAGTTGAACCAACGTCCTATTCACTACATTTGTCTACCCATTCATCTATGGGTGAAAGGAAGTGGATATATTTATTTTAGAATCCAACTTCACCCACAATGAAGTCCCAAATACACTAAGGAATCTAATATCTCCATCAAAAATTATTCTCCTTGGAATCCCAAAGTGCACCTAGACCCTTTCAAAAAATAATCTTGCAACTTCTTATCCTTTGGTGGTCTCCATACAAGCCATCAAAACACACATATTATTGAACCAATATGATATCGCATATGAGTAGTCATACCTTCTTCTTTTCCTTGAAAAAACTCCATCAATATGATTTCCCATGGCCTTATAGGAACTATAAGTGAACTATATAGTCTTTGCTTCTTTCTACTATGCTTGATGGTACAACAAAAACAAAATATTTGATAAATCTAGTTACTTCTTCTTGCATATAGGGTCAATAAACATACCTTTACAACTTAAGCATCATCTTCATGACATCAAAATGACCAGCAACGTTGGAGGTGTGATCCTTGCTTATCAACTTTACTCTTTCTTCTATTGGTACACATCAATATTCCCCATATTGTAGAGTAAATTATCTTGGAGATGGTAACCAACATGTTCTTTCTCTTGTCATCCTTGAAGCTAGTGATACAATCCGTTGAAGTCATCATCTTCCACATACTCCCCTATGTGTGCTTCATGGGTGAATGGATCCTTGTGCATAATGGCTTCTACAACTATGATTTTCACTACTAGTGGTCTAGATAGAAAATTGACCAACTTGTTGGTTATTTCCTTCTTATATTTAATAATTAGATTAAATTGTTGAATAAACCTCATAAAGTTATAGTGTCTTACTTGTTGGATCTTACTCTAAGACTAAAAGTATTATAAATGATGGTGATCAGTATGGATGATGATATCCTTACCCAATAGATAGTGCTTCCACTTATTTACCACTTGAACCAACGCATAGACCTCATTTTCATATGTAGGGTAGCTCAATATTTCTCTATGGAATATCTATAAATGATAGTAGACCAGTCTCCCCCTTTCATTAATATATCTTTCATATCATACCCACTAGTATCAATTTATATTTAAAAATAATTTTGCAAATTAGTTAGTGTTATTATCAAATATTGACTAATATTTTATTTTTAGCTCTTCAAAGGATGTATGTTGATTCTTACGTAATTGAAAACTCTTTCCACTAGTTTTTATATCATGAAGTGGTATTTCCATAGAGAAAAATAATTTTATGAACTTTCATAAATATTGGGAAACTCCTGCAAAGATTCTAACTTATATGGCATTAGTAGGAGTGGGCCATTTAAGGGTTCCCTCCAAATTTTTCTGGATCAATCTTCAACTCACTTCCCCAAAAAAAACTCCCCAAGCACACCTTAGAATTCTTAGCAAATTTATACATTTTTATATTTGTTACCGGACAATTTTTCCTTGGTGCCTCTAACACACTTCATTGTAACACATGCTCCTCCCAAGTAGAAGTAAATTTAAAAATTGCATCTAAATAAACTATGACAAATGAATCTAGGAATGTATGCAACACATCATTCATTAAACACAAGAAAATCCAATGCATTAGTCAAACAAAACTTCATTACTAATGAATCATAAATAACATTCATTGTCTTGAAGGAAATATTCCAAGTGTCTTCTTCCTTGATTCAAAATAGATGGTATGCAGATTTCAAATCTGACTTAGCGAAGTACTTTTCATGTTTGCATTGATCTAACAAGTCATCAATTTGGGGAAAAGGGTATCATTTCTCGAGAGTGATCTTGTATAGAGATCTATAGTCAATGCACATTTTCAAAGTCTTGTGCTTTTCTATCACCAAAATGAAGG
>JZKD02S2370409.1:18282-30274 GCA_000966675.3 Picea glauca
GTCCCAACCATTTAGGTTTGTAGGATAGAGGCATGAGGCTATAAAACCAGTTTTGAGGGGAAAATATTCAGGGCCTAGGGAAAGGCCAAATCCGAGATAGGATAGAGACAAGAGCGGAGAAAGTTTTTATCTAAGACTGATCTACCTTCAACCTTTAAGCCCACTGTGGAAGTGTAAAAGAGGGAGAATAGAACATAGGGGACCACCGGTGACTAGGTGAAAAGATAAGAGTCTATCAGGGGGAGCGTAGAGTACACAGGGAAGATCAAAAAATCATCAAGAGAGACTTGAGGAGAGGCATACCTTTCCAAAGACAAAATAAACACATGGATAGGGGAGAGAGAAACACCAAAAGAACCAGGAGAGGGCTGAGAGATCTATGTCAAGACCGGATCTGAAGCGCCAAACATAATTACCGAAGCTGATACTGGAGAAGAGGAAAAATATGGAACCTCCGTCCACATCGTCGAGCTGACCACGGAGGGACACACAGAGGAGGCCAGAAAGGGTGATCTTCCAACTATTGGTGACCAGGGAGGAAACTCGACTGGGTTTGAGGAATAATCCACTAAATCTTCTTAAGACGCCATAATCCTCTGTCCTAGGAACCTCAGAAATATTCTTACCACCAGAAAGAAACAATTGTCAGAGAAATGATGGGGATACAATTACATACGCCTGCATAAAAAACACTTAGGGGTTTTTAGGCCTGAAGTAATAGTCGGGTCGCAGAGCCATTTTCCCCCTCCCAATTGTCTGAGATTGATGACTCTTCCAACCCATTCCCATGTGGGTAATATGGTGTAGATTGTGTCAGGATAATGTTGTAATTACCACATAAATAAATCTTGGCCTTGGAATTGAATGCCTGAGCATTGTCTATTACTAGTTTCCCGGGGCATCCAAACCTGGAAAAGATGTTTGTTTCCAAAAAGTTCATGATCACCTTGTTAGTGGAATTCTTGGTAGGAATAGCTTCAATCCACTTTGTAAAGTAATCGATGGTAGTAACAATCCACATGTGTTTTCCACTGGAGGGTGGGTTTATCTCACTGATGAAATCTAGGCCCCATTATAGAAATCTTTCATTTGCAGTAATGGGTTTTAGGGGTAGTGAGAGAAATTTCTAATTTCCAACAAATTTCTGACACTCTTCACAAGTTCTGACAATGGAAAACACTCCATAAAATATGGTGGGCCAATAGTATCCAACCCTTATAACTTTGAGGGTTGTAGCTTTCCAATGTTGGTGCCCTCCACAAACTCCTATATGCATATCAATTATAACTTGTTTTGACTCATCTTCATCGAGACACTTCAACAAAATGCCAACAGGGTCTTTCCAATACAAATTATGATTTAAAATGTAGGATTTTACAACCTTTAATTTAAGAGACCTAGTTTTGGATTTTTCCAACTCTGGTGGGAATTCTAGGTGCTATAAAAAATAAATGATATCTCTATACCAGGGTGAAAGAGAATACTTATAAAGCACCTGCATGGTCTTCTTCTCATTCTGTATCAGTGGAGCATCTGACTGCTTGAAGATATGGTGCAATTCTAGCACTTTACAAGGCCCTGTCCCTTGATCAATTTAGTGGGATTTATGTGCAGATCATATTCCAAAAGTTTGACTATCCATTTTCCCCTCTTCCCCTCACTTTCTAGCTGGACAAGGATCTCCTTTACACTGCTTCTAGGGACATACACAATTATCTTAGACTCCAAAACATAAACCCTGAAGGACTTCAAGGCATTCACTAAGGCATAAGCCTGCTTCTCCAATATGTCATATTTTAGTTCAACATCCCTAAGTGTTTTGTTGAAGAAGGAAATGGGATGTTCATTCCCTTTTTCATTCTTTTGCAGTAGTACAACAACAGTCTCCTCAGAGGAAAAAGAGAAAATAAATAATTCTTTGGAATAATATGGAATAACCAGAATAAGGGATTCAATTAGAGCCTTCTTTATCCTTTGGAAGGATGGCCTTGCTTCCTGTTTCTATTTGATTTCATCATCCTTTTTCAGCATGTTGGTAATAGGCCTAATGATGTCAACAACGTTTGGTACAAATCACCTTAAGAACATTATTTTTTCTATAAAAGATTGTATGGACTTCTTATTTATGGGGATGTCAATTTTATGAATAACATGCACTCTTTCCAGGTCTATCTTTATCCCTATTGCAGATATAATGTGGCCTAGGAGCTTGCATTCTAATATAGAAAAATGGTATTTTTTGGGATTCAAAGAGATTCCATACCTTCTGCATTTTTTAAATATTTTATTTAGGTGCTCCAGATGTTCATCATCAAATTTTGAAAGAATGGTGATGTCATTAAGGTAGATCACCATGAACTTGTCCTTTTCACCCACACATGCAATGTCCATGGCCCTCTGAAAGGTGGCCCCTGCATTCATCAGTCCAAAGGGATTTTTGTCATACAAGAATGTTCCCCATGGGGTATTGAAGAAAGTTTTTTATTTGTATTCTTCAAGTACTTATATTTTATTGTATCCATAATAACCATCCATCATGTAACTTCAGTGAGTACCTACTACCCTTTTCAAGATGTGGTCCATATTAGGAAATGGATAATTGTCTTTCAAAGAACACCTGTTCAGGTTTATGAAGTCCAAAAATAAACATGTTTCACTACTCTTCTTCTTGACATGCACTAAGTTGGCCACCCAATCTGAATATCTCAAAGGCACAATGAATTTGGCATCAATCATCCTTTTCAATTCTTTTTCAAAAATAGACATCAACAGAGAATTCAAATCATTGTGCGTAAGGGGTCCCTTTTCCCACAAACAAGTGGTATCGTAGACCAATTTTGTTTCTCACTTGGTCATTACCTTAAAATTGTATTATAATTTTTATTAATAGTATTTTTTGGCAAAAGTGAACTAAGTTGAACCATATTATGTAAATTTTGACACTTTAGTAAAGCAGCTCCAAAGACTTTTTTTGTAATTTTTCTTATTTACCTTATTGTTCAATAATTTCTTTCTTTTAATTAGTCTCAATTGCCAGTGTGCATAAAATGACACTTACACCTCTTTATTGTAACTTTCTTGACTCATTTGCTAAATTTATATTCTTCATTATTACTATTAGTGAAACACATCCAATGACAATCAATTCCCTTATTCAAGCTATCTTTAAAACCCATGTGTATGTTTTAAGATGATAATGATGTTAAAATAGAATAAAAATATAATTATATCTCATGCCAAATACAAACCAAAAGTAAATAATAACATTTAAACCTAATAATATATAAAATCCCCTAATAAATATCATTTAAATACTACAATATATATATACTATAGACAAAGAACTATGATAGATAGTATACTATAGAGGATATAACATATAGGGGATATCATATCTATTATAGAGGATATAGCATATAGGGGATATCATATATATTATAGTCTACTATATACTATCTATATATCTTAATCTAGTTATTAACTTAATAGTATACTTTAGCTTTGTTGTGTGGATTTGGTAGACATATTAACTTAATTTTCATATAAAAACTCCATTTTATATAGCAGTTTTTCCAAAAGTCAACTAAGTTGAAGTAGATCATGGAGATTTTGATACTTTACTAAAGTAACTTGGAGGCATTTTATGATATTTTTTTAGTGTTTTAAAAGGAATATTTTAGGGGTATATAAAAAGAGAAATTTGGAATATTTTAAGAGGGTATATAAAAAGAGAAATTTGAGTTTTTCGAAGGGAGAAAAATCCACGATGCTATTGAGGCAACCCAATAAGGAATTTACACTATGAAACAAAAATGTCTCAAGTTGTTGTAATGAAGTTAGACTTGTCCAAAGCTTATGAACAATCTTATTGGTTATACTTCAAATTTAATCTTCGACATATTGGATTCTATGTTCTTGCAGTGAAGCAAAAATGCATTGTTTAAGATCAATTTCCTTTGTTGTGTTAATAAATGGGTACTTTCTAATGTAAAGATGGGAAGAGATTTAGTTTTGTCATACTTTCCATTTATGGATGATGTCTTTTTATTTATAAAAGGGACTTTGAGGAAGACAAGAAAATCAAAAGAAATTATTGATTTGTACAACTTAGTCATAGGTATGGAAGTCAAAGTTTTTTTAGGGATACACTTCTGTTTTATGGATTTATCACTTTTAGTGAAAAATATGANGTATATAAAAAGAGAAATTTGGAATATTTTAAGAGGGTATATAAAAAGAGAAATTTGAGTTTTTCGAAGGGAGAAAAATCCACGATGCTATTGAGGCAACCCAATAAGGAATTTATATTATGAAACAAAAATGTCTCAAGTTGTTGTAATGAAGTTAGACTTGTCCAAAGCTTATGAAAAATCTTATTGGTTATACTTCAAATTTAATCTTCGACATATTGGATTCTATGTTCCTGCAGTGAAGCAAAAATGCATTGTTTAAGATCAATTTCCTTTGTTGTGTTAATAAATGGGTACTTTCTAATGTAAAGATGGGAAGAGATTTAGTTTTTTCATACTTTCCATTTATGGATGATGTCTTTTTATTTATAAAAGGGACTTTGAGGAAGACAAGAAAATCAAAAGAAATTATTGATTTGTACAACTTAGCCATAGGTATGGAAGTCAAAGTTTTCTTAGGGATACACTTCTGTTTTATGGATTTATCACTTTTAGTGAAAAACATAAGTGCAATAGTAGGGGAGGTACCAATAAACATTACTGAATATTCTATATCCTTTTGAGAGAGAGAGAGAGAGAGAGAGAGAGAGAGAGAGAGAGAGAGAGAGATTTTCATTCGGAAAACATTGATTTGAATGAGATTTTAAATATTTGGGGTTCCCTCTCAAACCCAATGGTTATGGGGAAAAGGATTGGGGATGGATAGTTGAAAAATGAGGCAAAAATCAAAATTGGTGAAACATATGGTTATCAAGTGGGGATAGATTGATTCAAGTGAAGTTTGTGCTCGAAGAAATTCTAATTTTGTGGCACACTTTAGCATATTCTGAAGGGGATTTTAGAGAAAAATAAGAAACGTGTGTTTATATTTTTATGGATTGGGGAAAATTCAATTGAAGTGATTCCACTAGTAAGTGGTAGGTAGTTGATATGGTCAAAGAGGAAGGAGGATGGAATGTGAAGAATATTCATTACTTTAGGAAATATCTATTAACAAAAATCCTATGGAGAGTCATCACTTAAGAAATGTTGTGGCAAGATATAATAGTTTAAAAGTACACAAGCCAAGGGTTAGTAGTGGAGTGGATTAGAAGTAAAAGGAAATCCATTAGCAATGTTTCCACTCACTAAAAGGCATTGGTTCAATCATTTCTACTTCTAGGAATATGGTTGATATGGAAGGTAGAATCTAGGGAGCAAGTGATGGTTGGAGTGGACCTATGGGTTGGATGTAGAAACTAATATATACTATATTAATATAAATGATTCAAGAAAAATGAATTTTCACTTTTACTCAAGCAATAGATTAAGAGATGCAAACCTATTCTTGTGATGAAAACCTATGCTCGTGATGCAAACCTCATTGGAAAATACATCAAAGCTTAACATATACTAATAATTTCAAATGATCATGATGCAAACCTATGAATGTAAATAATACAGTCAGTGAAGTTATAACATCAATACCATATAATCACATGTTCATATAGGACTACAACCTATCTTGATGTTCTGAATAGACATCAACGTGTGATCACATGAAAAATTGTTGTGAGAGTTCTATATCTTGCAATACAACAGAAGAAGAAGCCATAGCTTAGGGCATGGTTCCAAATACAAAGGACTATGTTGAAGAGTTTTAACGAAAAAAATCTGAAAAACCATAGCTTAGGACATGATTCCAAATAAATTGTTCATGGAATCATAAGACTAATACAAAAATTAACATATATTCATATCTTGTGATACAACAGACGAAGAATCCAAAATAAAAAAGAACATAACGGGGGACATGAAAAAAAGATGAACAATAACTTGTGCAAGAAGGGATTTAGGCAAATTATGTTTCTTTAGGTCATATTCTAAACGTTAAACATTCTTCTTGTTATATTTTTTTGGTTTATTTTTGTTCGAAATTTGGGTCAAAAAGATTTTGGATTTATAGATTTGGGTGATTAAGTTTGTATAATTAAAGTGTTTTAGGGTTTTTCAATAGGCCGAATCTATTTATGTATTCAGAAATACAACTTAAAAAAAAAGAAAATTATGATTTCATCCAAATTTGTTAAAGCGTAAAAAAGAAAAACATAAAATAATTAAACAAAACCCTACATTATTACAAATGGAAAACCAAGTAAACAAGAAATACATAGGGCTAGATAGTTCCAAGCTATGTTACCACAAAATAGAAATGGGCTCGAGGCTTCCAATGTATAAAAACCATAACCCCACGTCTCCTCTCCAACTTATGTTATACATATAAAATTTAATGTAAATGTACCAATGTAGTGCCAATATGGGAATGGGAACATGAATTTAATGAGAAATGAGCCTCTGGGTAACGTTTATGGTAACATAGGTTTCAAGGAACAAGAAACTTGAACTCGCCACGCTTCCAGAATATTCTAGATGGGAATGGGAATGTGAATAGGAAATAAACTAGAAAATCATCCTCTGCCAAGTCATCATGTCATGTCGTCATGCCATGTCAACATACAAATTGTATGAAATTCCACATGGCACGATCTGATTGGTCCATGGATCAGCCCAAAAATTCCAGAACTGGGTGACATGTGGCAGCCTTTGGTGTTGCCACATCACCATGCTGACGTCATGTTGATGTCAGCATGCCACATGTCACCTTCCTTCTCCTACCACGTGTTCTATACATATGATGATGTCATCCGTACGGATGCTGACGTCAACAGTATGGATGCTGACTTATCCCCCATTGTTTGGGCTAGGTTGACGAAATTTTGACCGTGAATATATTTCAATTTGTAACTTCGTTTTACGAGTCATTTGCACCGTTGGAAATATTGTGATGCACTCTTTGTGATCATGTCATTTTAACTGAGTTTTGAAAACTTCAAATTTTTTCCCTTTCTCTGTTCGCTGAAGCCATTCTGAGTATCCTGAGTTGCCTCTGTGAGCTCTAAGTTTTTCTTAGCCTTCTCTAGATCCTTTTTGGATCATGGTTAGACTAGAAACATACTTTTATGCTATGATATGGTTTCAATATTCAAGGATGTCTGATGGCCCCACATAATCTTTGAGATCATCCATGTTTGCATCAATGTTCATAATGGATGTCTCATTGTCATCATTCATCACTTCCATATGTATAATATTTGTTGGAACTCTCTTGAAATTTCATGGAACTTCCAATTCACCCACCACAAATGTCATGCACTAACCCCACATAGTGAGTAGTGAATGGGGCCAATGTTGAAATTTCTTCAATATGTTCTTGTATGCGTCACAATTTGACATGGTTAGACTAGACACATGCCTTGACAGTATGGGAGGGTTTCAAGACTCAAGGATGTATGATGTCCCCACATAATATTTGAGATCATCCGCATTTTCATCAAGGTTCATCATGCACATCTCATTGTCAATGTTTGTCATCCCCTTCTATAGAATTGTTGTTGNGTATATAAAAAGAGAAATTTGGAATATTTTAAGAGGGTATATAAAAAGAGAAATTTGAGTTTTTCGAAGGGAGAAAAATCCACGATGCTATTGAGGCAACCCAATAAGGAATTTATATTATGAAACAAAAATGTCTCAAGTTGTTGTAATGAAGTTAGACTTGTCCAAAGCTTATGAAAAATCTTATTGGTTATACTTCAAATTTAATCTTCGACATATTGGATTCTATGTTCCTGCAGTGAAGCAAAAATGCATTGTTTAAGATCAATTTCCTTTGTTGTGTTAATAAATGGGTACTTTCTAATGTAAAGATGGGAAGAGATTTAGTTTTTTCATACTTTCCATTTATGGATGATGTCTTTTTATTTATAAAAGGGACTTTGAGGAAGACAAGAAAATCAAAAGAAATTATTGATTTGTACAACTTAGCCATAGGTATGGAAGTCAAAGTTTTCTTAGGGATACACTTCTGTTTTATGGATTTATCACTTTTAGTGAAAAACATAAGTGCAATAGTAGGGGAGGTACCAATAAACATTACTGAATATTCTATATCCTTTTGAGAGAGAGAGAGAGAGAGAGAGAGAGAGAGAGAGAGAGAGAGAGAGATTTTCATTCGGAAAACATTGATTTGAATGAGATTTTAAATATTTGGGGTTCCCTCTCAAACCCAATGGTTATGGGGAAAAGGATTGGGGATGGATAGTTGAAAAATGAGGCAAAAATCAAAATTGGTGAAACATATGGTTATCAAGTGGGGATAGATTGATTCAAGTGAAGTTTGTGCTCGAAGAAATTCTAATTTTGTGGCACACTTTAGCATATTCTGAAGGGGATTTTAGAGAAAAATAAGAAACGTGTGTTTATATTTTTATGGATTGGGGAAAATTCAATTGAAGTGATTCCACTAGTAAGTGGTAGGTAGTTGATATGGTCAAAGAGGAAGGAGGATGGAATGTGAAGAATATTCATTACTTTAGGAAATATCTATTAACAAAAATCCTATGGAGAGTCATCACTTAAGAAATGTTGTGGCAAGATATAATAGTTTAAAAGTACACAAGCCAAGGGTTAGTAGTGGAGTGGATTAGAAGTAAAAGGAAATCCATTAGCAATGTTTCCACTCACTAAAAGGCATTGGTTCAATCATTTCTACTTCTAGGAATATGGTTGATATGGAAGGTAGAATCTAGGGAGCAAGTGATGGTTGGAGTGGACCTATGGGTTGGATGTAGAAACTAATATATACTATATTAATATAAATGATTCAAGAAAAATGAATTTTCACTTTTACTCAAGCAATAGATTAAGAGATGCAAACCTATTCTTGTGATGAAAACCTATGCTCGTGATGCAAACCTCATTGGAAAATACATCAAAGCTTAACATATACTAATAATTTCAAATGATCATGATGCAAACCTATGAATGTAAATAATACAGTCAGTGAAGTTATAACATCAATACCATATAATCACATGTTCATATAGGACTACAACCTATCTTGATGTTCTGAATAGACATCAACGTGTGATCACATGAAAAATTGTTGTGAGAGTTCTATATCTTGCAATACAACAGAAGAAGAAGCCATAGCTTAGGGCATGGTTCCAAATACAAAGGACTATGTTGAAGAGTTTTAACGAAAAAAATCTGAAAAACCATAGCTTAGGACATGATTCCAAATAAATTGTTCATGGAATCATAAGACTAATACAAAAATTAACATATATTCATATCTTGTGATACAACAGACGAAGAATCCAAAATAAAAAAGAACATAACGGGGGACATGAAAAAAAGATGAACAATAACTTGTGCAAGAAGGGATTTAGGCAAATTATGTTTCTTTAGGTCATATTCTAAACGTTAAACATTCTTCTTGTTATATTTTTTTGGTTTATTTTTGTTCGAAATTTGGGTCAAAAAGATTTTGGATTTATAGATTTGGGTGATTAAGTTTGTATAATTAAAGTGTTTTAGGGTTTTT
The DNA here is from genome assembly GCA_000966675.3 of Picea glauca. Classification (NCBI taxonomy): domain Eukaryota; kingdom Viridiplantae; phylum Streptophyta; class Pinopsida; order Pinales; family Pinaceae; genus Picea; species Picea glauca. Next base: position 27,898 of record JZKD02S2370409.1, read on the forward strand.
CAATAGGCCGAATCTATTTATGTATTCAGAAATACAACTTAAAAAAAAAGAAAATTATGATTTCATCCAAATTTGTTAAAGCGTAAAAAAGAAAAACATAAAATAATTAAACAAAACCCTACATTATTACAAATGGAAAACCAAGTAAACAAGAAATACATAGGGCTAGATAGTTCCAAGCTATGTTACCACAAAATAGAAATGGGCTCGAGGCTTCCAATGTATAAAAACCATAACCCCACGTCTCCTCTCCAACTTATGTTATACATATAAAATTTAATGTAAATGTACCAATGTAGTGCCAATATGGGAATGGGAACATGAATTTAATGAGAAATGAGCCTCTGGGTAACGTTTATGGTAACATAGGTTTCAAGGAACAAGAAACTTGAACTTGCCACGCTTCCAAAATGTTCTAGATGGGAATGGGAATGTGAACATGAAATAAACTAGAACATCATCCTCTGCCAATTCATCATGTCACATCATCATGCCATGTCAACATACAAATTGTATGAAATTCCATGTGGCACGATCCGATTGGTCCATGGATCAACCCAAAAATTCTAGAACTGGGTGACATGTGGCAACCTTTGGTGTTTCCGCATCACCATGATGATGTCATGTTGATGTCAGCATGCCACATGTCACCTTCCTTCTCCTACCACGTGTTCTATACATATGATGATGTCATCCGTACAGATGCTGACGTCAACAATATGGATGCTAACTTATCCCCCATTGTTTGGGCTAGGTTGACGAAATTTTGACCGCAAATATATTTCAATTTGTAACTTCGTTTGATGAGTCATTTGCACCGTTGGAAATATTGTGATGCGCTCTTTGTGATCATGTCATTTTAACTGATTTTTGAAAACTTCAAATTTTTTCCCTTTCTCTGTCCGCTGAAGCCATTCTGAGCATCCCAAGTTGCCTCTATGAGCTCTAAGTTTTTCTTAGCCTTCTCTAGATCCTTTTTGGATCATGGTTAGACTAGAAACATACTTTTATGCTATGGTATGGTTTCAATATTCAAGGATGTCTGATGGCCCCACATAATCTTTGAGATCATCCATGTTTGCATCAATGTTCGTAATGGATGTCTCATTGTCATCATTCATCACTTCCATATGTATAATATTTGTTGGAAATCTCTTGAAATGTCATGGAACTTCCAATTCACCCACCACAAATGTCATGCACTGACCCCACATAGTGAGCAGTGAATGGGGCCAATGTTGAAATTTCTTCAATATGTTCTTGTATGCGTCACAATTTGACATGGTTAGACTAGACACATGACTTGACAATATGGGAGGGTTTCAAGACTCAAGGATGTATGATTTCCCCACATAATATTTGAGATCATCCGCATTTTCATCAAGGTTCATCATGCACATCTCATTGTCAATGTTTGTCATCCCCTTCTATAGAATTGTTGTTGGAACTATCTTGAAATTTGACATGGAATAGACTATCCATGTCAAATTTCAGTGCATGTCAAATGTGAACAGAGTATTCATGTCAAAGTTTGGTGCATACAAAAATATTTTGAAAAAAATTCAACGTTGGCCCCATTCGTAGGTCATTGTTTCCCATCATGTACTCTATCCCTAGTACAATTTATTTCAATAGTTGTTTCCTTTAAAATTCGACCGATAAAATTAAAACAAAATGAGAATGATATGAGACGGTATATAGAGTGGGTTTGTGAGTGATATTTGAGTATAAAGATGAATGAATGAACTTCTCTTGGTTTCGAGAATAATTTATTCTCTACTAAACAAGACCAACCACGTGAATATGGAAGATCATATGGCACTTCCCCCCCTCACATCACTTTCAATTCCCTAATACCCAATCTATAAAATAGAAAATAAACAAAAGAAACATAGTAATCATGCATAGAAAATACCAAAACAAAAATCAAATAAAAATTAAAAACATGTAATTAACCCACATAAAAAATTATTTAAAGAGAATAATTCGTACAAATTAAAATATCTAGTTACGTACCTCATCGACCAATGCAACATTTGTATCATCCTTCTTCCATATCTTCTTTTTGATCATCCAACTCGACATATGTACCAACATTCAGTTCAGAAACAATGTTGAACATATTGATGATATCATCATCATCATCAATATCATTTCCGAGCATATATTCATCGATATCATCATCAAGAAATGTCATATTGTCTCCTATGTCTGGTTCATGTTCTCCATCTTCTTCATTTGTCGACCCATATTCTTCCTTCTCTAGATCTACATCATCTTCTTCTTCAATATCATCTTCTTCATCTACATTATACTTTATTGGCCTTCCTCTTGGATCATATCTAATAACAAATGACCAATCCATTTTACCTCGAAC
>JZKD02S2370431.1:0-18390 GCA_000966675.3 Picea glauca
CTAGATAGCCAAACAAAGAGTAACGCATCATTCCCTAAGGATAGCGCATCACAAAAGGCTGATCAGATAGTCCAAACCCTAGCCAAGAGATATTCAAGCCAAAACTGAGAACTTGCTGCTGCTGCAGTTGCACCAACTCTTCCTCCAAACCTGCGCACCAGACTGCAATTGCAGTGCGCACCAGACTGCAACTGCAGAACTGCAATTCTGAGATGTGACAAAATGAGAACTGGCCCCTGTATTTATAGTGGTTATGCCAGTTTTGCTGGGGCCGACTTCTCCTTCTGGATAAGTGTCTGTTCAGTATATTATTATAATTTTTGGCCGACTTCTCTTGGAGGCTAATAGCCTAATATAAATTATCTTCTTGAGCCGACAAGGCTTCTAGGGTTATTAGCCAACTCATTAGGGTTTCTCTTGCTTCCTGGAGTCTTCTAATCTCGTCAGGTTCACATGTAGAGGTAAATACCTTTCGCAGCCACCATAATATTAACAACAATAATCCTTTCTTCAATGAAATTTGCATGCCAAATCCCTTCTATAATCATCATAGGATAATATACGCAATAAAGTAGAGAAGAAAACACTCCAATATTGAGCAAATAAGCCTTTTTATTCCATTTCCAACCATGCCAAATCAGAGCAACTCTCTCCTTAAATACGTAGAGGCCTCCTCAAAACCATACATAGAAAACCATGTGCCAATACCATGTCTTGAGGTTAAACCATGTGAGAAAACCACAAGAAGTTACAACAAACTCCTAAAAGCTAAGGTGCCCTCCTCAAAGTGAGCAAATGCTAACTAAATTCATATGCATGGGTCAAAAGGATGCCCTAGAACAAGGGTGCTCCCTAACTAACCCAAGAGTTATGGAATATTTCATGCAACAACTTATTTACGTGTGTGAGAACAAGTCAAAAGATGAGGTGTGCCCCTTCTAGAAGGTTCTACAAGCTTCCATGTGTGGAGGAGAGAAAATGCACCCTACACGTGTGGTTCAAAAACATAGTGAAAATTTTCACGTGGCAAATGTCAGCAGCAAAGTAACTAGGTCAATTTTTGCCCAATTTTCTATTATAACCCCATTTTGGAGATCTCGCGGCAATTTTGCATCCAATGGCACTAATCTGGCAGTATTCTGGGCACCTAGTCAAAAGATAATTGCCCCTGAAGTCGGTCGCCCTAAAAAATGTGTTTTGGAGAAGGATCTTCACACGTGCTAAAGAGGTTTAATTTTGTAGCTCAGAGAGATATTTCCACAAGTGTGTCGTATTGTGGAAATCGTCATTAAATGTATCCTATGCTTTTTTTTAGAGTTCACTTTATTAATTAATTAATAAGGTGAGCGTCTTTTTATAAAGTGTCTTAAGTTAAGTCACTTAAAGATTTAATTAAAATAGAGCCATTGATCTCATGGTTAGATCTTGGCCGTTGAGATTAGGGATTTGGCTCAAGTCAATGTTATAAAAGACATAGAAGGTAAAGGACAAAGACACACACAAAGATCATTCACATTCACAAGTCACGTGAGTGATTGAGGAAGATCAAAGTTTTGATTTTCAACTTGGTGAGAAGAGTGCGGCATGAAGAGATCAACTAGAAGGCAGTAGTAATCATCAACAAGGAGGACCGTACAATAGCGAGTGAGCGGGGCCACATGTGTGGGCCATACGAGTGCAACATGGACGCACGAGTTCCAAGACAATGGCAAATTGGTGTGTAGGCCGCACGTGTGAGCAGGACAACCCACACGTATGAATCCGTACATGCCATACAGAAGCAGGTCGTACAACAAACTTGAGGTTCGGTTTCCGGTGATTTTTGTGTTTTAGATTTTGTTGGTTTTGCTGTAAAATTCTCAGAGCCATTTTCCCTGTGAAGGGGGCTCTTGTAAGTTCTGACGATTAAATGAAGAACTGATTTGAGGAGCAGAAAGTTAAATGTGTACTGTGTGATTTGCTTTTCTAGTTTCCGCTGCATTAAAGAAGTAAATAATTCCAGTATAGTGATTAGATCTAATCTGCTTGCTTAGTTTTGTTGGTCTTAAGAATTTTACAAGATAAACGTCCAAGTGGCTCATGCATGCTCCATATGCTAATAAGTGTTCAAATTGCTGATGTGGGCACCTCAATGATGATGTGGCATCCTAGTCATCGTCCAATGTGTTGTCACGGATCCTAATATAGTGACATGAATCCCAAGAAATTTTTACACAGATCCCAATGTAGGTAGATATGGTTGAATATAGGTACACGAATCCACTTGTAGGTACACGTATCTTGAGGCAATGACGTAGATCTTGAGGCATAGTGCACAGATTCCAATGTGGGGCGCCCACCTATAATGATGCATCAAGCTTCAAAACAAGTCATTAGGTAACAAACATCAAGTAATATCCTCTAACAACAACTTAACATAGGTTAATTTTATAAGTTGCCTAAGTTTACTATGGTGGAACAAATTTTACGCTTATTACATGTCAATGCCTAGGAAAAAAGGTATTTCCTAAGTAATTTGGTTAGAGATAGGCGAATTTGATGAATAATTGGTGGAAAAAGGAAGGGAAACTTTATATTTTGACACTCAAAGTCATTTTAAATGATGTATGAGGTCTTTTGATGGTCCAACTAGCCTTTTTGAGCTAGGAATCTCCAGTTTTTGTACTTGTAAGCGTTTGACAGGAAGTTTTGCTTAGAGTTACCACCTCTTCACCTTTTTCTTAGCACATTTTACAAATCTTTGTTTTTTCTTAGTCCTTTTTCTTTAGATATGCGTTTTTAGCATAGGACCTTGGGGTTGGGCCTTTTTAAGTGAATGTCATTTTATAATTAATATAGGTTAATTTAATAAAATGCTTAAGTTTTTTGGCATTAGTCAATTAAGTAAATTAAATGAATCTTAGCCATTGATCTCAAGTGAGGTAAGATTTAATCTCAACCATTGATCACTTTGGAGATTAGGGTTTTGGCTCAACTCAAGATTATAAAAGGCATCCAAGGTGAGAGGAAGAGACACACAAGCAAGGAGTCAGTGACTCATTTGAGAGTGGGGAAGGACTTTCACTTTGCAGATTTGGCAAGGGAGAAAAGGACAACAACCAGAGCACCTTTCAGGAGGTTGTACCGGCAGGGTGGAGGCCTCCATTGTTTGTTGGAGGGGCCGTACAACAGGCCGCAGACAGTCGTTTAGCAGCAGTACGAATGTCGTATAGGCCACGATAGCCCACCGTACAGTAGACCGTAGGCCTGTTTTGTAGACTGTATGGGCCATACAACAGGGCCGTATAGTGGCAACAACAAGCATAGGGGTTTCTGGGGTAGATTTGTTGGCAGAGGGTTTTCTCGGAGGGCAGATTTGTAGGTTTGCTGTTGGGTGTATTTTCTTCTTTGGGTCGTTTTCTCGGTAAGGGAGCCCTTGTATGCTTGGACATTATTTAATGAAAAGCAAATTAGAAGTGCCGAAATTTGTTGTGCATGTGTCATTGCGAGATTGGTTTCGATTTTGCTTCCGCTATTTTATTTGTTTCAATTAATTATTTCCACTAGTGTAAATTATTTAGTGAGCTGCAATTTGGTTTTCAACAAGAAATTCACTAGGAAATACTTTATCTAGGGCTGGGATTAGAAAATTAACATGGTATCAGAGCACTAATTCTGAAGGGAAGTCAATTTGCAAGGAGATCTCTGTAGATCTATAAACCAATAATGCATATTTTGTGGGTCCTCGAAGGAATAAGCACACGACAATTGTTTTTGTGCAGATCTAGAGATGACAACAACCAGTCTCAGGTTTGAAGGCCGGTTGGATGGAGCATCTAACTTTCTGTCTTGGAAGGCAAGATAAACTTTGCTTTTGAAGAAACATGACCTTTGGGAGATTACAGAGAAGGTTGTTCCTACATCAACAAATGTTGCAGAGAAGGCCGCTCTCGAGAAGAACATCAAAGCCCAGAGAGTGATCTTGGATGTCGTGAAGGATCATTTGATCCCTCACGTGGCAGAGAAGCAATTGGCCAGAGAGATGTTCAAGGCTCTAGTGGATTTGTTCCTGAGTGATAACTTGAACAAGAAGATGGTCTTGAGAAACAAGCTCAAATCCATCTAGATGTCAAGATCTGAGAATGTTACTAGTTAATTCACGAGGATCACTTAGACACGTGACCAACTTGCATCCATTGGGGAGAAAGTGGACGAGGCAGAACTTGTAAATGCGACACTGAATGGTTTCACCAAGTCATGGGAACCGTTTGTCAAGGGAGTTCACTTGGGAGAAACTTCCAGATTGGTAGAGGCTTTGGGATGATTGCATCCAGGAAGATACTTGGGAGGAGTCTAAAGCAAGCAAACAAGAAGATGGAGAAGAGAACCTGGCCTTGGTCATCTAGGCCAAGAAGGGCAAAGGAAAGGGTAACATTGAGGGGGAAACCTCACAACCGGGGAAGAAGGACTTGAGTAAAATCAAGTTCTTCGCATGCCACAAGATCGATCATTATGCATCACAGTGCTTGGAGAAGAAGGGGCAAGGGAAGACGCAGACAACAACATCATCAAAGACACAACTATATGCTACTAGCACCAACACAAGGAGTGCTTGGTACTTGGACAGCGATGCATCTCATCATATGACAGAAGTACGATAGCTATTCAATAGTTTGACAGAGGACTCAGAGACTCATGTGGAGCTTGGTGGCGACGCCAAGTATGCAGTGAAGGGGGAGGGAACTATCAAGTTGAAGCTTGAGTCATGAAGTTTGTTAGAGGCCCAGGATGTGCTTGATGTACCAGAAGTGAAGAAGAATTTGCTCCCAATCTCAGTTATGGAGGATAGGGGTTTTGTGGTCATGTTCAAGAAAGGGAAAGTACTCATACATCTAGAGGGAGCTAGCCCTGACACAACAGTGAGCATTGGGGTCAGAGAGGGAAAGTTATACATGTTGCTTTCTGTTTGTAGGTCTAAGGGGATCTTGGATGGACCAATGTCAGTGATAGAGGACAAGGAGCAAGAGGCTTTGAAGGGAGAACAAAGTTTAGAGACTTTGTAATGTCCCCTTCTTCTTGACAATAATAAAGATGGACTAAGTAGTCTAGTTACCCCTCTAGACTATGGTCCCATGGGTGAAAAGGGGTTGAGGCAATAAAAGTCACTTAAGGAATTAAAGTGATTTTATTAAAAAGTGACTTTCAAGAAGAAAAGAAACGGTGAAGGTAACTTAAGTGAAAAATCAAATCACAACCTTAGTAAAAAGGAAAAAGGCATCTCAACTGAGAATTAGATTGGGAGGTATAAAAGAGAGACGAGGCGCCTCACTCCTCATTCTTGTCTATTTTTTCATTGTGATCACTTGAGCTCTACAACTTACGTTTTGAGGGTTTTGAGTCAAGAAACCCTAGAGGCCAGCAAGGAGGTGAAAGATTCCTCCCTTCCTGGTCCAAGGAGGTGCAAGATCCGTTCCTCGCCATTCTATCCTTTCACAGGTATTCATCACTCAGGATTTGGAGGCTAGGGCGCAGATTTGAAGCATTTTCCAGCAGTGGGGTGCAACTCCAAGGGAAGAAGTGTTCAATTTGCTCTAGGGAGGCTAGATCAGCCTTTCCACCTTTTACAGGGTTCATTGCTAGGGTCATAGCGCCTTTTTGCAGCCTTTACTTCAGGGTTTCTCTTATTATATGATTTTTGGTGGCTTAGCCGAATTTCTGAAGGAGGGCGCAACTCTCACTAAGGAGGCTTAGAGATTTGGAGGACTCAAGGGTTTTAACCCTAGCTTGCTTCCATCCATCTACTTGGCACCTGATCTACATTTTGATTGTATTTTGGAGCTATTTGGAGGTCATTGACTAGAGGGCCGAAATANGTATCTTGAGGCAATGACGTAGATCTTGAGGCATAGTGCACAGATTCCAATGTGGGGCGCCCACCTATAATGATGCATCAAGCTTCAAAACAAGTCATTAGGTAACAAACATCAAGTAATATCCTCTAACAACAACTTAACATAGGTTAATTTTATAAGTTGCCTAAGTTTACTATGGTGGAACAAATTTTACGCTTATTACATGTCAATGCCTAGGAAAAAAGGTATTTCCTAAGTAATTTGGTTAGAGATAGGCGAATTTGATGAATAATTGGTGGAAAAAGGAAGGGAAACTTTATATTTTGACACTCAAAGTCATTTTAAATGATGTATGAGGTCTTTTGATGGTCCAACTAGCCTTTTTGAGCTAGGAATCTCCAGTTTTTGTACTTGTAAGCGTTTGACAGGAAGTTTTGCTTAGAGTTACCACCTCTTCACCTTTTTCTTAGCACATTTTACAAATCTTTGTTTTTTCTTAGTCCTTTTTCTTTAGATATGCGTTTTTAGCATAGGACCTTGGGGTTGGGCCTTTTTAAGTGAATGTCATTTTATAATTAATATAGGTTAATTTAATAAAATGCTTAAGTTTTTTGGCATTAGTCAATTAAGTAAATTAAATGAATCTTAGCCATTGATCTCAAGTGAGGTAAGATTTAATCTCAACCATTGATCACTTTGGAGATTAGGGTTTTGGCTCAACTCAAGATTATAAAAGGCATCCAAGGTGAGAGGAAGAGACACACAAGCAAGGAGTCAGTGACTCATTTGAGAGTGGGGAAGGACTTTCACTTTGCAGATTTGGCAAGGGAGAAAAGGACAACAACCAGAGCACCTTTCAGGAGGTTGTACCGGCAGGGTGGAGGCCTCCATTGTTTGTTGGAGGGGCCGTACAACAGGCCGCAGACAGTCGTTTAGCAGCAGTACGAATGTCGTATAGGCCACGATAGCCCACCGTACAGTAGACCGTAGGCCTGTTTTGTAGACTGTATGGGCCATACAACAGGGCCGTATAGTGGCAACAACAAGCATAGGGGTTTCTGGGGTAGATTTGTTGGCAGAGGGTTTTCTCGGAGGGCAGATTTGTAGGTTTGCTGTTGGGTGTATTTTCTTCTTTGGGTCGTTTTCTCGGTAAGGGAGCCCTTGTATGCTTGGACATTATTTAATGAAAAGCAAATTAGAAGTGCCGAAATTTGTTGTGCATGTGTCATTGCGAGATTGGTTTCGATTTTGCTTCCGCTATTTTATTTGTTTCAATTAATTATTTCCACTAGTGTAAATTATTTAGTGAGCTGCAATTTGGTTTTCAACAAGAAATTCACTAGGAAATACTTTATCTAGGGCTGGGATTAGAAAATTAACATGGTATCAGAGCACTAATTCTGAAGGGAAGTCAATTTGCAAGGAGATCTCTGTAGATCTATAAACCAATAATGCATATTTTGTGGGTCCTCGAAGGAATAAGCACACGACAATTGTTTTTGTGCAGATCTAGAGATGACAACAACCAGTCTCAGGTTTGAAGGCCGGTTGGATGGAGCATCTAACTTTCTGTCTTGGAAGGCAAGATAAACTTTGCTTTTGAAGAAACATGACCTTTGGGAGATTACAGAGAAGGTTGTTCCTACATCAACAAATGTTGCAGAGAAGGCCGCTCTCGAGAAGAACATCAAAGCCCAGAGAGTGATCTTGGATGTCGTGAAGGATCATTTGATCCCTCACGTGGCAGAGAAGCAATTGGCCAGAGAGATGTTCAAGGCTCTAGTGGATTTGTTCCTGAGTGATAACTTGAACAAGAAGATGGTCTTGAGAAACAAGCTCAAATCCATCTAGATGTCAAGATCTGAGAATGTTACTAGTTAATTCACGAGGATCACTTAGACACGTGACCAACTTGCATCCATTGGGGAGAAAGTGGACGAGGCAGAACTTGTAAATGCGACACTGAATGGTTTCACCAAGTCATGGGAACCGTTTGTCAAGGGAGTTCACTTGGGAGAAACTTCCAGATTGGTAGAGGCTTTGGGATGATTGCATCCAGGAAGATACTTGGGAGGAGTCTAAAGCAAGCAAACAAGAAGATGGAGAAGAGAACCTGGCCTTGGTCATCTAGGCCAAGAAGGGCAAAGGAAAGGGTAACATTGAGGGGGAAACCTCACAACCGGGGAAGAAGGACTTGAGTAAAATCAAGTTCTTCGCATGCCACAAGATCGATCATTATGCATCACAGTGCTTGGAGAAGAAGGGGCAAGGGAAGACGCAGACAACAACATCATCAAAGACACAACTATATGCTACTAGCACCAACACAAGGAGTGCTTGGTACTTGGACAGCGGTGCATCTCATCATATGACAGAAGTACGGTAGCTATTCAACAGTTTGACAGAGGACTCAGGGACTCATGTGGAGCTTGGTGGCGACGCCAAGTATGCAGTGAAGGGGGAGGGAACTATCAAGTTTAAGCTTGAGTCATGAAGTTTGTTAGAGGCCCAGGATGTGCTTTATGTACCAGAAGTGAAGAAGAATTTGCTCTCAATCTCAGTTATGGAGGACAGGGGTTTTGCGGTCATGTTCAAGAAAGGGAAAGTACTCATACATCGAGAGGGAGCTAGCCCTGACACAACAGTGAGCATTGGGGTCAGAGAGGGAAAATTATACATGTTGCTTCCTGTTTGTAGGTCTAAGGGGATCTTGGATGGACCAATGTCAGTGATAGAGGACAAGGAGCAGGAGGCTTTGAAGGGAGAACAAAGTTTAGAGACTTTGTAATGTCCCCCTCTTCTTGACAATAATAAAGATGGACTAAGTAGTCTAGTCACCCCTCTAGACTATGGTCCCATGGGTGAAAAGGGGTTGAGGCAATAAAAGTCACTTAAGGAATTAAAGTGATTTTATTAAAAAGTGACTTTCAAGAAGAAAAGAAAAGGTGAAGGTAACTTAAGTGAAAAATCAAATCACAACCTTAGTAAAAAGGAAAAAGGCAACTCCACTGAGAATTAGATTGGGAGGTATAAAAGTATTTTTTCATTGTGATCACTTGAGCTCTACAACTTACATTTTGAGGGTTTTGAGTCAAGAAACCCTAGAGGCTAGCAAGGAGGTGAAAGATTCCTCCGTTCCTGGTCCAAGATTGGCCAAGGAGGTGCAAGATCCGTCCCTCGCCATTCAATCCTTTTACAGGTATTCATCACTCAGGATTTGGAGGCTAGGGCGCAGATTTGAAGTATTTTCCAGCAGTGGGGCGCAACTCCAAGGGAAGAAGTGTTCAATTTGCTCTAGGGAGGCTTGATTAGCCTTTCCACCTTTTACATGGTTCATTGCTAGGGTCATAGCGCCTTTTTGCAGCCTTTACTTCAGGGTTCCTCTTATTATATGATTTTTGGTGGCTTAGCCGAATTTTTGAAGGAGGGCACAACTCTCACTAAGGAGGCTTAGAGATCTGGAGGAGGACTCAAGGGTTTTAACCCTAGCTTGCTTCCATCCATCTACTTGGCACCTGATCTACATTTTGATTGTATTTTGGAGCTATTTGGAGGTCATTGACTAGAGGGCCGAAATATTGAGTTTATCCAAGGAACCAAGGCCGTACCAGTCCCAGATCTAGACACACAGAGAGTTACCAGCTTAGATCTGAGGGTTCCAACTGTAAAGGGAAACACATTGATCTTGTAATAATCCATATTCAGTTGGGGAAGCTCCAAGAGGCTCTATATCTTTCTATATTGTACCAGATCTGTAGATCCATGTATGAAGATCACTTATATTATTAAATAAAGGTCAGATCTGAAGCTTGCTATCTTTGTTTGTGTATTTTCTTCATTATCTTGTGTTCCATACTTGTTGTGGTATCATTCATGCAATAAAACTCAACAAAACACTTCAACACAACTTTCTGTAACAAAAACCTGAAAAACAAAACACCAAACACCAAACAGAAAACCCTAGTTCCTGGCCAAAATTGCTTGGGAACATTACAGACTTCCAGTTTACGGAGTCAACCTTCAGATGGGGAGGAGGAGTTAGCCCCTTCTAGCTCTGTCAGGAGACCCAGTTGATATGAGTTGACATTGATGGATGCTCAGGAGCAAGTTAAGGCTCCTAGGAGCACATTCAGGGGGAGCGGGCCTCCAAAGAAGTTTCCGAACTTCATGGCACTAATTAGTAATAAGTAACATCATCGAATAGGCAACAGACCAACAAGATGCCTTGGTGCAGGATGATGTGTGTGACATTGTGCTAGGACCGGAGGGAATACTTGTTCCAGGCGGCTCTTCGAGAAGTACCTTCCTCGCTAAGAGGGAGTGTTGATGTTTGTAGCATCGGATAGGTACTTGTAAATTGGTTTGTGTCTAACATGTAGAAGTCATCATTAATACCTCTCAAAACTTTGGAAATTCACTTTAATAATTTAATTATTAAAGTGAATGTCATTTTATAATTAATAGAGGTTAATTTAATGAAATGCCTAAGCTTTTGGCATTAGTGAATCAAGTAAATTAAATGAATCTTAGCCATTGATCTGAAGTGAGGTGAGATTTAATCTCAACCATTGATAACTTTGGAGATTAGGGTTTTTGCACAATTCAAGATTATAAAAGGCAGCCAAGGTGAGAAGAGGAAACACACAAGCAAGGAGTCATGGACTCATTTGAGAGTGGGGAAGGACTTCCACTCTGCAGATTTGGCAAGGGAGAAAAGGACAGCAGCCAGAGCACCTTTCAGGAGGCCGTACCAGCAGGGCAGAGGCCTCCATTGTTTGCTGGAGGGGTAGTACAGCAGGCCGCAGATAGCTGTACAGCCTAGTAGGGGCTGTACAGCTGTACAGGCCATGACATCCCACCATACAGCAGGCAGCAGGCTGTACAGCAGGCCGCGGGCCTGTTTTGCAGGCTGTATGGGCTGTACAATGGCAGCAGTAAGCAGAGGGTTTTTTGGGGCAGATTTTCTGGCAGAGGGTTTTCTCGGAGGGCAGATTTGCAGGTTTGCTGTTGGGTGTATTTTCTTCTTTGGGCCATTTTCCTGGTAAGGGAGCCCTTGTATGCTTGGACATTATTTAATGAAAAGCAGATTAGAAGGACAGAAATTCGCTGTGCATGTGTCATTGTGAGATTGGTTTCCATTTTGCTTACGATATTTTATTTGTTTTAGTTAATATTTCAGAAAGTATATAAATTATTCAGTGAGCTGCAATTTAGTTTTCAGCAAGGAAATCACTAAGAAATAATTTATCTAGGGCTGGGATTAGAAAATTAACACAAAAGATTTACATCTTTATGTCTATATTTTATCTCTGTAATTTTAATTTTTTAAAAATAATATCTGTATATAATTCTTTTTACATGTTCGCTGTGTCGCATTGTGGGGAGTCTACATGCCTTGTGTTGGACACCTGTATCCATGTGTCATGTGACTTAGCTTTTAGATAAACTGTTACAAGAAATTCTTTCAGCTTCAGGAGTAATTTGATTTTGGTAATCTGTCCTCAACTCTGTTCATAATAAAAATTGTTGCAGAAAACCTTTACAGTAGCTTCATTTTACATCAAGTCTAACAGAAAACTCCTATGGTAGCTTTTCTATGCATTGGCTTATTTCCAATGTTTTATTGCAGCATCTAGTGCGGTTGCGATGGGAGGAGCTCAACACTGAAGAAAGGGGGCACTTTGCAAAGATGGTAGCTAATATGGTTCCTGAAATAGCGAAGCCTCATGAAGTATGGGTATTGAAGAGCCAGACTGCAGCACTTGTAGCAGAGGTTTGAATCGTTGTCATGGTTTCCAGCTTTTCATTCCTGTGCTGATAGAGCAAGCTTCTTATGTTCAAATAACAAGATTGTGCCACATTTGATGTCCTATTTTATCTCTTTTGAATATTGCACTATTTCTGCTATTTTTCCTTTTTATCTACTTTTTGACGTGCTTACAAATCTAAGAGGTGCAATGAGTTGACCATGTCTTTGTGTAGAAGTTATAATCTATAAATAAATTTATCTGATTGCAATGTCTTCTCACTGTAGGTAGTAAGGAGAGAAGGGCTTCCTCTATGGCAGGGCTTATTACCAACTCTTGTTTCCCTATGTGATCAGAGTCCAATACATGTATGCATATGTATGCCTATTTGCAAATATTTTAGAGAGTATCAACTAGCTTTTCCTATTATTTCTTTCTTTTACATTGTTTTATGGTTATACTTAGATTCGGTATATTTTTCTTGGGAGATCATCCAGCACTCCCTTGTTATATGTAACTTGCTAAGATGTCTTTCAGTCCCAAGATGGTTTTCTATTGATCATGTTTAGGCAGAACTTGTTGCTATGGTTTTGAGGTGGCTTCCAGAGGACATTACTGTGCACAATGAAGATTTAGAAGGTTCATAATGTTTATTCACTGTTATTGTTTTTTTGGATAAGAAACTGAGATATTAAATTGTGAACAGTACAGTATTAATACTTATTGTAAGAAAAACTATCATCTCTCTTGCTTAATTTCTTGTTTCATCATCTTTCACAGGAGATCGACGTCGGCAGTTATTGCATGGATTGACACATTCTTTATCAGAAGTTCTGCCTCTTTTACGTAAGGTAAGAGCAAAAGTTGTATGTTAAAATTAGATTTTAATTTGCATGCTTGTGTAGGTGATAGGAAGACATGCTTTTGTGCAGCTGGTTTATGAGCATTTTTTAGCGGCTCAAGATGCTGTGAAGTACAATCAGATAGATATAGCCAACCAGCATGAAGCTACGGTTACGGCAGCTCTTAATGCTATTAATGCATATGCGGAATGGTCTCCTATACCAGCTCTGGGGAGCTCTGGTTTGATTGAAGTGTAAGCTACAACCTTAGCATGCTCGATCCCTGCAGATGACTGATCCCCTCCTGTATTGTCATTGCCATTGAGATTTAAAGCAGTGCGAATGAAGCTAACGCATACCACTTTTTACAGATGCGCTGAACTTCTTCTTTTTGTTAAATTTCGTCGCAGTGCTTGTGAATTCTTTAAGCTGATTTCTCAAAGGTATGCTGGGAATATCAACTTTATTTTTGTCACTGTAAAAACCCTATCATAAGATTAAACTCTGTTCACTTGCTGTGCAGGCGAAGGCCATCTGATGAAACTGTCGTGGCATTTGATTTGACCATCACCAATATATATCGGATCCTTATGCGTGTGACAGAAGTTTTCATCAGTCGTTCAGCCCCTTGTACTAGTAATATTGATGAGAAAGAAGTTGAATTTGCCGAATGTCTATGTGAAACTATGGTTGCACTTGGCTGCAATAACTTGCAAGGCATTGCTGGTGATGAACATGGGCTTTCTATTTACCTTAAAGAGGTAGGTGCTCTTGACATATTGAGTGAAAATCAAAGATGGAATTGTTTGCGTATTTGCTTGGAAATTGGAATTATCTTCTACAATCTGATTGTTTAATCAATATTAGGAATATCCGATCACTTGGTAGACTACAATGGGAATGAAAGTTCTATGAGAAGATATAAATAGCTTGCTATTGTGGAGACAGTCTTTGACTGCAAGGGATCTCAAAATGATTGTTATATTTACTTTCTTTTGTCATTGTATTTTAGCTGGTAGAGGATCTTATTGGTATGCAGTTGTATGAAGTAAGTCCAAAATCTAGTGTTGCTTCCATTCTACCCAAAAATCAGAGCATGTATATATACTGCAATTGAAATTTGAGAAAACCAGATATTGCATGGGATTGAAGGTTGAATTTGTTAAACTGATGGTCTATGGTATCCCTTGTTCACAGCATAGGCTGCATCAAGTGTGTCTGTGCAATAACATAACCATAACAAAGATCCCAATTGAAATATGGTATACACCTTCTATGGGTCCAATGAAAATTTCAATAGTATGCCATGAGAAATGAATCCCTAGTAATTTACCAGAATGTCAATGTAGATTAAGTGCAGAACTTTCTCCTGTAAGTCTGTAGGTGAGCAGAAAACAAATGTCATTTTCCAGAGTACTGTTCTCCATAGTAAATGGGATGAATATGAAAACTTGGCCATTAGAGGTTAGCCTCTTCCAGATTTGTAGCTTTGTCTATTTGAGCAGAACATACTTCCGCTCCTTAAGCTCCCAAAAGGCAAGTGAATTTATTTTGGAGTGCCAAATTGTGTTCACTATGATTCCATTTCGGGGCTATTTTATGGAATAATGGACCCTTGAACTTAATCACATGATTAGTTCTCCTAGTCAACCAATTACATTAAGAATATGATAATGCTCAGAGATGTTTGCGCAGAACAAAAACAACCAATAGTGCTGGCAATATGGGAGTAAAAGGCATCTCCTAGACACCAACAGTGAAGTAATAAAAAGCAAAAATACAAAATGGTAAATGCTAGACAAAGAAGTAGACTCTAATATTGCATAAGAAGAGAAACACTAATTGACACCCGAATTAGAAGAGGAGCTAGTTCCATTGTTGACCACGACGAAGTTATTGATGCAGATCATGAGTTTTTGATGAACGTCCCTGGCTAAGGGGGCTAGGATGGATTATCATGGGACAAAGATGGGTGATCCTTATTGAAGCTCTCTTAACATCTAAGGTCGACCAATGCCTGGTAGAGGAGAAGTCCGATGATATTGTGAGTTGGGAACCAACTCCACTTTTATACTACGTGTTGAAATGAGTATTCTAGGTGGCTCCATGATATATTCGAATTTTGGGTGGGCTCCTGGGTTTCAATATTGGGGGCATCACCTCATTGATCTAGAAACTACTTCACTCTGTTTCCATCACCGAAGTATATGCTAGGCACTTGATGCCTCCTCTTGCAAAAACAGGTTGAAAGAAAGATGTAATCAACCTAGTGGATATGGATTTGAAAGAGTCTATCTAAGCTTGTTGTTTGAGAGATAAAGAGCTAAACACCTTTGGTCAGGGTGTCAAAAAAATGTATAGCAAGGGACAATCTTGAATCCTTGTATAAACAATGAAATCTCCCCTAGATCTCATAATAGATGGGGCACTTGAGAATGAAGTTCCTTCCATCTCAACATCTAGGAGAGAACAACGCTGAAAGATCTTGTCCATTGATGGGAAAAGTGATGATTTGTCTCGACTCTCAACCCACAACAATTGAATGAGGGGCATCCTAAGACTATGTGATTAGTGTTGCTGAAGATAATCAATATGAACATTAATATGGTTAACCATGTGTAAGAAATGCTTAGATTAGGAGGCCATCTTGTGATAGAGAGGCTGGGGTTGGGACCCAGATAATCTAAATGAACTACCAGTAAATGTGTTTGTTGATTACCTTATTAATCTCTCCTTTGTGGGGGAGAAGGTGGTTGGGGGAATCCAAGGAGTCCCTTTGCCCTAGGAGGCCCATGGAAGTGATCTCCTCCGAGGAAGGCAGTTCTAAATATGGGTACGCCCCATCTAGAGGATGATTCACGCAAAGGCTACAGCTTGTGAAGAAAAGAGATAAGCTTGAATATGCTCTCAAGATGAAGGAGGTGGGCTTTGAACATGGTTTGGAGTCTGGACAATGTTTTGAGGGACAAGGTGTTTGTAATAGATCATGCACTAGAACATAGTGGTTTGGATTCTCTCTACTCGTATCCAATCAACATCATGTAGCATGGGCCCTTTTTAATAATTAGAATTGTACCCCTGTAATCTTTGTGTTAATTTCTAGATTGTTCATTTAGGCTAATACTAGGTTGGTGATTTTTGTAAGTTTTTGGACTTGATGTCATTGAAGTGGAAGAATTTTATTAGAGAAATTGAAGCAAGTGCCTATTGGGATAGATGCCAAGTTGATGGTTGAGCATATTGACTTGGCCAGTAGCTCTATTCAGAGGGTTGATTCGGTACCGAACTGGTCGAGTCAAGGCATGACTTGGCCGGTTTGTTACCAAACTGGCCCTACTTGGCTGTGTTTGTAGCTACTCAGTCAAGTTGGACTTGGACCCCACCATGGCAGACTGCATGAAAAATCATTTAAAAAAAACAAAAACCTAATTCCTAGCAACCCAAACCTCTATGAAAAACTATAAAGAGATCCCCCGCTCTATTTGCCTCACACCTCTCATTGAGCATTTGGAGTTTTGGAGCAGCGCTGAAGAGAAATGATTTAGAGTGAACTTGTAGTTGGTTTGGCAATTATCTTGGGCTGTTTGCAGTGGATTTGGCATCTTAGTGAGGAGGCTACAACCCATCTTCAAGCTTGGAGGAGTTGTAGAGCAGATTTTTGTGCCCATTGCCCATTCGTCTCATTCTCAGGTATGTTAACAGTTAAATGATAAATCTGTACCTGTTTTTTTCTCTCTTTAAATTGCAGATTTGAAATCTTTGTTTAAGTTTAAAGTTCTGTACTTTCAAGTTTCATCCTTCGACTAGTTTGAAGTTTGAAGTATGAACTTTGCATATTAAGATAGGGTTTGCATTGTTGCATATTTGAATTTGCAGATTTCTTTCCATTTAAATACCATGTCCCCAAGAGTCAAAGACCTTGCATGGATCCATGCTGATCATATTGATCAACAAATGAATTGCAAGAAACACATAAAGGGGGGGTGGGATTCATAGGTTGAAACAACACTTGGCTGGTTTAAGAGGCCAAATTTTCCCATGTGATGCACCAAAAGAGGTGATTGGACATGTTATCACACAATTTGTACTTGTCCAAGCCTAAGACAAGTAAATCGAATTGGCGTAACTACAGGATAACCCACCACTATCACCTTAGTAGGAAATCCCCACATTTTAGGGAGGGATGAGGTCCAGCCCGGGGGAGGCGTCCCCAGTAACCTAAAGGGATCAGATAGCAAGGGTATGGTGAAGCTTGAAGGTCCCTCTCACCGGTTATCTAAGTCAAAAGGTCTAAGTCTGTGAAATTGAGGCAAAGGAAGAGTTTTGTGTACCTTCCTAGAACAAGAACAAGATAGCATGTATATTTAGCACTTTCTAGGTACCAATATGATAAAATACCTCAATAGACAATAGACAACATAAATATACAATGGCCGAAGTAAAATTGCAGCTAGATGACGATTTATAACAACAATTAATATTTTGTAACAACCACTGTTGAGATTGGATAGCAAGGAAGGTCTTCACCATGCATGGCATCCTAAGCATGGAGGAGGACAATGAAACTTATCCAAGTTGATGGGTTAATTTTTTTCTTAAAATTGTAGTTAGGAAAAAGTACATTAAATGGGTTATATTTTATTGTTGACTTAATGAGTACTTTTTATAAAGTTAAAGTGAGAAATAATTTAAGTTGTGGTCTTTTAATCTTGACCATAGATCTCATAAGGTGTATGAGGATCAATCTTGGCCCTCCATCCTTTTGGAGACAACGTTTCTCACTTGCACATTGAGTAAAAAGGAGATCAACTTGGAGAGGGGTGCATTATGCACAAGAGAGAGAGAATTTTCTGAAGAGAGAAAGAGGAGAATTGCTTGAGGGTTTGGAGAGAGAGTTTGCAGGGAGACAGAGGAGGCTTCTACACTGAGATTGACACACATCTTCAGCATTGCAGAGGTCTTTTCCTACAGATCTGATCAGGAGGATTTGCAGAAGGCGGCCATACATTTGTTGAGGAGGTTTTGTATTTGGCTGGGTTGATTTTATTGTAAGAGATCTCTATATTTTCCTGCTCAATAATAATAAAATCCAAATCTGCTGCACTGGTTTTCCCTCTGGGGTTTTTCCAGGGACAAATTGTCCAAAAATTACTTGTGTACATGTGATGTGATTTTTACTGTTAAGTTCCTGGTTATTATTTTCTGCTATGTATTATTTATTTGTGAAGAAAACCTGGCAGAATCAATTAACAGAAAAATTAATTGATTTAGTGAATTGGGTTTGAAGAAAATTCACATGGTATCAGAGCAGGACTGTTGAAGAAGCAACATTACATTCAGATCTGCAGCAGATAATTTCAGATCTTCAACATAAAAGTTCAGATTTGCAGTAGATAAGTTCATATCTGCAACACAGAAGTTCAGATCTGCAACAGATGAGTTCAGATCTGCAACACAAAAGTTCAGATCTGTAGCACAAAAGTTCAGATTTGCAACATAGAAGTGTAATCTACAAAG
Organism: Picea glauca; assembly: GCA_000966675.3. Lineage (NCBI taxonomy): Eukaryota > Viridiplantae > Streptophyta > Pinopsida > Pinales > Pinaceae > Picea > Picea glauca. The sequence continues at coordinate 17,938 of JZKD02S2370431.1, forward strand.
GAAAACATAGATCTACATTAGTGGAGTTCAAATCTGCAAAACATAAGGATATATTGCAGCACAAAATCATTTTCGAAAATGGCCATGACCTTGAGAATGGAGGATAGGCTTTAGGGTGCTCAAAACTTTGTCACCTGGAAGGAAAGGGTCACTATGGTTTTGGATGTCAATGATGTCCTTGAACATGTTGATGATAAAGTTGTAGCTCCCACAGATGCAGCTGCATTGGTGACTTGGAAGAAGGGTGAGGCTAAAGCCAAGAGCATACTCCTTGATGGGGTAAAGGATCACATAATCCCTCACCTCAGAGGGAAAAATTTCGCTAAGTAGATGGGGGTTGCCTTGAATGACCTTTACCAGAGTAAAAATGAAAACAGGGTGATGGTGCTTAGGGAAAGACTAAGAAGTACCAAGATGGCTAAAGGGGAAGGTGTGGTTCACTACCTTACTCGA
>JZKD02S2370431.1:18440-30273 GCA_000966675.3 Picea glauca
GGAGGACTCAAGGGTTTTAACCCTAGCTTGCTTCCATCCATCTACTTGGCACCTGATCTACATTTTGATTGTATTTTGGAGCTATTTGGAGGTCATTGACTAGAGGGCCGAAATATTGAGTTTATCCAAGGAACCAAGGCCGTACCAGTCCCAGATCTAGACACACAGAGAGTTACCAGCTTAGATCTGAGGGTTCCAACTGTAAAGGGAAACACATTGATCTTGTAATAATCCATATTCAGTTGGGGAAGCTCCAAGAGGCTCTATATCTTTCTATATTGTACCAGATCTGTAGATCCATGTATGAAGATCACTTATATTATTAAATAAAGGTCAGATCTGAAGCTTGCTATCTTTGTTTGTGTATTTTCTTCATTATCTTGTGTTCCATACTTGTTGTGGTATCATTCATGCAATAAAACTCAACAAAACACTTCAACACAACTTTCTGTAACAAAAACCTGAAAAACAAAACACCAAACACCAAACAGAAAACCCTAGTTCCTGGCCAAAATTGCTTGGGAACATTACAGACTTCCAGTTTACGGAGTCAACCTTCAGATGGGGAGGAGGAGTTAGCCCCTTCTAGCTCTGTCAGGAGACCCAGTTGATATGAGTTGACATTGATGGATGCTCAGGAGCAAGTTAAGGCTCCTAGGAGCACATTCAGGGGGAGCGGGCCTCCAAAGAAGTTTCCGAACTTCATGGCACTAATTAGTAATAAGTAACATCATCGAATAGGCAACAGACCAACAAGATGCCTTGGTGCAGGATGATGTGTGTGACATTGTGCTAGGACCGGAGGGAATACTTGTTCCAGGCGGCTCTTCGAGAAGTACCTTCCTCGCTAAGAGGGAGTGTTGATGTTTGTAGCATCGGATAGGTACTTGTAAATTGGTTTGTGTCTAACATGTAGAAGTCATCATTAATACCTCTCAAAACTTTGGAAATTCACTTTAATAATTTAATTATTAAAGTGAATGTCATTTTATAATTAATAGAGGTTAATTTAATGAAATGCCTAAGCTTTTGGCATTAGTGAATCAAGTAAATTAAATGAATCTTAGCCATTGATCTGAAGTGAGGTGAGATTTAATCTCAACCATTGATAACTTTGGAGATTAGGGTTTTTGCACAATTCAAGATTATAAAAGGCAGCCAAGGTGAGAAGAGGAAACACACAAGCAAGGAGTCATGGACTCATTTGAGAGTGGGGAAGGACTTCCACTCTGCAGATTTGGCAAGGGAGAAAAGGACAGCAGCCAGAGCACCTTTCAGGAGGCCGTACCAGCAGGGCAGAGGCCTCCATTGTTTGCTGGAGGGGTAGTACAGCAGGCCGCAGATAGCTGTACAGCCTAGTAGGGGCTGTACAGCTGTACAGGCCATGACATCCCACCATACAGCAGGCAGCAGGCTGTACAGCAGGCCGCGGGCCTGTTTTGCAGGCTGTATGGGCTGTACAATGGCAGCAGTAAGCAGAGGGTTTTTTGGGGCAGATTTTCTGGCAGAGGGTTTTCTCGGAGGGCAGATTTGCAGGTTTGCTGTTGGGTGTATTTTCTTCTTTGGGCCATTTTCCTGGTAAGGGAGCCCTTGTATGCTTGGACATTATTTAATGAAAAGCAGATTAGAAGGACAGAAATTCGCTGTGCATGTGTCATTGTGAGATTGGTTTCCATTTTGCTTACGATATTTTATTTGTTTTAGTTAATATTTCAGAAAGTATATAAATTATTCAGTGAGCTGCAATTTAGTTTTCAGCAAGGAAATCACTAAGAAATAATTTATCTAGGGCTGGGATTAGAAAATTAACACAAAAGATTTACATCTTTATGTCTATATTTTATCTCTGTAATTTTAATTTTTTAAAAATAATATCTGTATATAATTCTTTTTACATGTTCGCTGTGTCGCATTGTGGGGAGTCTACATGCCTTGTGTTGGACACCTGTATCCATGTGTCATGTGACTTAGCTTTTAGATAAACTGTTACAAGAAATTCTTTCAGCTTCAGGAGTAATTTGATTTTGGTAATCTGTCCTCAACTCTGTTCATAATAAAAATTGTTGCAGAAAACCTTTACAGTAGCTTCATTTTACATCAAGTCTAACAGAAAACTCCTATGGTAGCTTTTCTATGCATTGGCTTATTTCCAATGTTTTATTGCAGCATCTAGTGCGGTTGCGATGGGAGGAGCTCAACACTGAAGAAAGGGGGCACTTTGCAAAGATGGTAGCTAATATGGTTCCTGAAATAGCGAAGCCTCATGAAGTATGGGTATTGAAGAGCCAGACTGCAGCACTTGTAGCAGAGGTTTGAATCGTTGTCATGGTTTCCAGCTTTTCATTCCTGTGCTGATAGAGCAAGCTTCTTATGTTCAAATAACAAGATTGTGCCACATTTGATGTCCTATTTTATCTCTTTTGAATATTGCACTATTTCTGCTATTTTTCCTTTTTATCTACTTTTTGACGTGCTTACAAATCTAAGAGGTGCAATGAGTTGACCATGTCTTTGTGTAGAAGTTATAATCTATAAATAAATTTATCTGATTGCAATGTCTTCTCACTGTAGGTAGTAAGGAGAGAAGGGCTTCCTCTATGGCAGGGCTTATTACCAACTCTTGTTTCCCTATGTGATCAGAGTCCAATACATGTATGCATATGTATGCCTATTTGCAAATATTTTAGAGAGTATCAACTAGCTTTTCCTATTATTTCTTTCTTTTACATTGTTTTATGGTTATACTTAGATTCGGTATATTTTTCTTGGGAGATCATCCAGCACTCCCTTGTTATATGTAACTTGCTAAGATGTCTTTCAGTCCCAAGATGGTTTTCTATTGATCATGTTTAGGCAGAACTTGTTGCTATGGTTTTGAGGTGGCTTCCAGAGGACATTACTGTGCACAATGAAGATTTAGAAGGTTCATAATGTTTATTCACTGTTATTGTTTTTTTGGATAAGAAACTGAGATATTAAATTGTGAACAGTACAGTATTAATACTTATTGTAAGAAAAACTATCATCTCTCTTGCTTAATTTCTTGTTTCATCATCTTTCACAGGAGATCGACGTCGGCAGTTATTGCATGGATTGACACATTCTTTATCAGAAGTTCTGCCTCTTTTACGTAAGGTAAGAGCAAAAGTTGTATGTTAAAATTAGATTTTAATTTGCATGCTTGTGTAGGTGATAGGAAGACATGCTTTTGTGCAGCTGGTTTATGAGCATTTTTTAGCGGCTCAAGATGCTGTGAAGTACAATCAGATAGATATAGCCAACCAGCATGAAGCTACGGTTACGGCAGCTCTTAATGCTATTAATGCATATGCGGAATGGTCTCCTATACCAGCTCTGGGGAGCTCTGGTTTGATTGAAGTGTAAGCTACAACCTTAGCATGCTCGATCCCTGCAGATGACTGATCCCCTCCTGTATTGTCATTGCCATTGAGATTTAAAGCAGTGCGAATGAAGCTAACGCATACCACTTTTTACAGATGCGCTGAACTTCTTCTTTTTGTTAAATTTCGTCGCAGTGCTTGTGAATTCTTTAAGCTGATTTCTCAAAGGTATGCTGGGAATATCAACTTTATTTTTGTCACTGTAAAAACCCTATCATAAGATTAAACTCTGTTCACTTGCTGTGCAGGCGAAGGCCATCTGATGAAACTGTCGTGGCATTTGATTTGACCATCACCAATATATATCGGATCCTTATGCGTGTGACAGAAGTTTTCATCAGTCGTTCAGCCCCTTGTACTAGTAATATTGATGAGAAAGAAGTTGAATTTGCCGAATGTCTATGTGAAACTATGGTTGCACTTGGCTGCAATAACTTGCAAGGCATTGCTGGTGATGAACATGGGCTTTCTATTTACCTTAAAGAGGTAGGTGCTCTTGACATATTGAGTGAAAATCAAAGATGGAATTGTTTGCGTATTTGCTTGGAAATTGGAATTATCTTCTACAATCTGATTGTTTAATCAATATTAGGAATATCCGATCACTTGGTAGACTACAATGGGAATGAAAGTTCTATGAGAAGATATAAATAGCTTGCTATTGTGGAGACAGTCTTTGACTGCAAGGGATCTCAAAATGATTGTTATATTTACTTTCTTTTGTCATTGTATTTTAGCTGGTAGAGGATCTTATTGGTATGCAGTTGTATGAAGTAAGTCCAAAATCTAGTGTTGCTTCCATTCTACCCAAAAATCAGAGCATGTATATATACTGCAATTGAAATTTGAGAAAACCAGATATTGCATGGGATTGAAGGTTGAATTTGTTAAACTGATGGTCTATGGTATCCCTTGTTCACAGCATAGGCTGCATCAAGTGTGTCTGTGCAATAACATAACCATAACAAAGATCCCAATTGAAATATGGTATACACCTTCTATGGGTCCAATGAAAATTTCAATAGTATGCCATGAGAAATGAATCCCTAGTAATTTACCAGAATGTCAATGTAGATTAAGTGCAGAACTTTCTCCTGTAAGTCTGTAGGTGAGCAGAAAACAAATGTCATTTTCCAGAGTACTGTTCTCCATAGTAAATGGGATGAATATGAAAACTTGGCCATTAGAGGTTAGCCTCTTCCAGATTTGTAGCTTTGTCTATTTGAGCAGAACATACTTCCGCTCCTTAAGCTCCCAAAAGGCAAGTGAATTTATTTTGGAGTGCCAAATTGTGTTCACTATGATTCCATTTCGGGGCTATTTTATGGAATAATGGACCCTTGAACTTAATCACATGATTAGTTCTCCTAGTCAACCAATTACATTAAGAATATGATAATGCTCAGAGATGTTTGCGCAGAACAAAAACAACCAATAGTGCTGGCAATATGGGAGTAAAAGGCATCTCCTAGACACCAACAGTGAAGTAATAAAAAGCAAAAATACAAAATGGTAAATGCTAGACAAAGAAGTAGACTCTAATATTGCATAAGAAGAGAAACACTAATTGACACCCGAATTAGAAGAGGAGCTAGTTCCATTGTTGACCACGACGAAGTTATTGATGCAGATCATGAGTTTTTGATGAACGTCCCTGGCTAAGGGGGCTAGGATGGATTATCATGGGACAAAGATGGGTGATCCTTATTGAAGCTCTCTTAACATCTAAGGTCGACCAATGCCTGGTAGAGGAGAAGTCCGATGATATTGTGAGTTGGGAACCAACTCCACTTTTATACTACGTGTTGAAATGAGTATTCTAGGTGGCTCCATGATATATTCGAATTTTGGGTGGGCTCCTGGGTTTCAATATTGGGGGCATCACCTCATTGATCTAGAAACTACTTCACTCTGTTTCCATCACCGAAGTATATGCTAGGCACTTGATGCCTCCTCTTGCAAAAACAGGTTGAAAGAAAGATGTAATCAACCTAGTGGATATGGATTTGAAAGAGTCTATCTAAGCTTGTTGTTTGAGAGATAAAGAGCTAAACACCTTTGGTCAGGGTGTCAAAAAAATGTATAGCAAGGGACAATCTTGAATCCTTGTATAAACAATGAAATCTCCCCTAGATCTCATAATAGATGGGGCACTTGAGAATGAAGTTCCTTCCATCTCAACATCTAGGAGAGAACAACGCTGAAAGATCTTGTCCATTGATGGGAAAAGTGATGATTTGTCTCGACTCTCAACCCACAACAATTGAATGAGGGGCATCCTAAGACTATGTGATTAGTGTTGCTGAAGATAATCAATATGAACATTAATATGGTTAACCATGTGTAAGAAATGCTTAGATTAGGAGGCCATCTTGTGATAGAGAGGCTGGGGTTGGGACCCAGATAATCTAAATGAACTACCAGTAAATGTGTTTGTTGATTACCTTATTAATCTCTCCTTTGTGGGGGAGAAGGTGGTTGGGGGAATCCAAGGAGTCCCTTTGCCCTAGGAGGCCCATGGAAGTGATCTCCTCCGAGGAAGGCAGTTCTAAATATGGGTACGCCCCATCTAGAGGATGATTCACGCAAAGGCTACAGCTTGTGAAGAAAAGAGATAAGCTTGAATATGCTCTCAAGATGAAGGAGGTGGGCTTTGAACATGGTTTGGAGTCTGGACAATGTTTTGAGGGACAAGGTGTTTGTAATAGATCATGCACTAGAACATAGTGGTTTGGATTCTCTCTACTCGTATCCAATCAACATCATGTAGCATGGGCCCTTTTTAATAATTAGAATTGTACCCCTGTAATCTTTGTGTTAATTTCTAGATTGTTCATTTAGGCTAATACTAGGTTGGTGATTTTTGTAAGTTTTTGGACTTGATGTCATTGAAGTGGAAGAATTTTATTAGAGAAATTGAAGCAAGTGCCTATTGGGATAGATGCCAAGTTGATGGTTGAGCATATTGACTTGGCCAGTAGCTCTATTCAGAGGGTTGATTCGGTACCGAACTGGTCGAGTCAAGGCATGACTTGGCCGGTTTGTTACCAAACTGGCCCTACTTGGCTGTGTTTGTAGCTACTCAGTCAAGTTGGACTTGGACCCCACCATGGCAGACTGCATGAAAAATCATTTAAAAAAAACAAAAACCTAATTCCTAGCAACCCAAACCTCTATGAAAAACTATAAAGAGATCCCCCGCTCTATTTGCCTCACACCTCTCATTGAGCATTTGGAGTTTTGGAGCAGCGCTGAAGAGAAATGATTTAGAGTGAACTTGTAGTTGGTTTGGCAATTATCTTGGGCTGTTTGCAGTGGATTTGGCATCTTAGTGAGGAGGCTACAACCCATCTTCAAGCTTGGAGGAGTTGTAGAGCAGATTTTTGTGCCCATTGCCCATTCGTCTCATTCTCAGGTATGTTAACAGTTAAATGATAAATCTGTACCTGTTTTTTTCTCTCTTTAAATTGCAGATTTGAAATCTTTGTTTAAGTTTAAAGTTCTGTACTTTCAAGTTTCATCCTTCGACTAGTTTGAAGTTTGAAGTATGAACTTTGCATATTAAGATAGGGTTTGCATTGTTGCATATTTGAATTTGCAGATTTCTTTCCATTTAAATACCATGTCCCCAAGAGTCAAAGACCTTGCATGGATCCATGCTGATCATATTGATCAACAAATGAATTGCAAGAAACACATAAAGGGGGGGTGGGATTCATAGGTTGAAACAACACTTGGCTGGTTTAAGAGGCCAAATTTTCCCATGTGATGCACCAAAAGAGGTGATTGGACATGTTATCACACAATTTGTACTTGTCCAAGCCTAAGACAAGTAAATCGAATTGGCGTAACTACAGGATAACCCACCACTATCACCTTAGTAGGAAATCCCCACATTTTAGGGAGGGATGAGGTCCAGCCCGGGGGAGGCGTCCCCAGTAACCTAAAGGGATCAGATAGCAAGGGTATGGTGAAGCTTGAAGGTCCCTCTCACCGGTTATCTAAGTCAAAAGGTCTAAGTCTGTGAAATTGAGGCAAAGGAAGAGTTTTGTGTACCTTCCTAGAACAAGAACAAGATAGCATGTATATTTAGCACTTTCTAGGTACCAATATGATAAAATACCTCAATAGACAATAGACAACATAAATATACAATGGCCGAAGTAAAATTGCAGCTAGATGACGATTTATAACAACAATTAATATTTTGTAACAACCACTGTTGAGATTGGATAGCAAGGAAGGTCTTCACCATGCATGGCATCCTAAGCATGGAGGAGGACAATGAAACTTATCCAAGTTGATGGGTTAATTTTTTTCTTAAAATTGTAGTTAGGAAAAAGTACATTAAATGGGTTATATTTTATTGTTGACTTAATGAGTACTTTTTATAAAGTTAAAGTGAGAAATAATTTAAGTTGTGGTCTTTTAATCTTGACCATTGATCTCATAAGGTGTATGAGGATCAATCTTGGCCCTCCATCCTTTTGGAGACAACGTTTCTCACTTGCACATTGAGTAAAAAGGAGATCAACTTGGAGAGGGGTGCATTATGCACAAGAGAGAGAGAATTTTCTGAAGAGAGAAAGAGGAGAATTGCTTGAGGGTTTGGAGAGAGAGTTTGCAGGGAGACAGAGGAGGCTTCTACACTGAGATTGACACACATCTTCAGCATTGCAGAGGTCTTTTCCTACAGATCTGATCAGGAGGATTTGCAGAAGGCGGCCATACATTTGTTGAGGAGGTTTTGTATTTGGCTGGGTTGATTTTATTGTAAGAGATCTCTATATTTTCCTGCTCAATAATAATAAAATCCAAATCTGCTGCACTGGTTTTCCCTCTGGGGTTTTTCCAGGGACAAATTGTCCAAAAATTACTTGTGTACATGTGATGTGATTTTTACTGTTAAGTTCCTGGTTATTATTTTCTGCTATGTATTATTTATTTGTGAAGAAAACCTGGCAGAATCAATTAACAGAAAAATTAATTGATTTAGTGAATTGGGTTTGAAGAAAATTCACATGGTATCAGAGCAGGACTGTTGAAGAAGCAACATTACATTCAGATCTGCAGCAGATAATTTCAGATCTTCAACATAAAAGTTCAGATTTGCAGTAGATAAGTTCATATCTGCAACACAGAAGTTCAGATCTGCAACAGATGAGTTCAGATCTGCAACACAAAAGTTCAGATCTGTAGCACAAAAGTTCAGATTTGCAACATAGAAGTGTAATCTACAAAGGAAAACATAGATCTACATTAGTGGAGTTCAAATCTGCAAAACATAAGGATATATTGCAGCACAAAATCATTTTCGAAAATGGCCATGACCTTGAGAATGGAGGATAGGCTTTAGGGTGCTCAAAACTTTGTCACCTGGAAGGAAAGGGTCACTATGGTTTTGGATGTCAATGATGTCCTTGAACATGTTGATGATAAAGTTGTAGCTCCCACAGATGCAGCTGCATTGGTGACTTGGAAGAAGGGTGAGGCTAAAGCCAAGAGCATACTCCTTGATGGGGTAAAGGATCACATAATCCCTCACCTCAGAGGGAAAAATTTCGCTAAGTAGATGGGGGTTGCCTTGAATGACCTTTACCAGAGTAAAAATGAAAACAGGGTGATGGTGCTTAGGGAAAGACTAAGAAGTACCAAGATGGCTAAAGGGGAAGGTGTGGTTCACTACCTTACTCGACTTACACAGATTAGGGATGAGCTAGGCGCAGTAGGTGAGAAAATTGAAGAGTCTGAGTTGGTACGTGTGGCACTGAATGACTTTTCGAAGTCATGGGATGTGTTCGTGCGTGGAGTTGTAGCTCGGGAGAAACTCTCTGATTGACAGTAATTATGGGATGATTTTGTGCAGGAGGAGATCAAACTTGGTTAGTCTAGCAGATCTTCATCTTCACCACATATTGTGGATGAAGAAGGCTTGGCTCTTGTGAGCAAAGACAAGGGAAAGCAAAAGAAAAAGAAGGGTGGAAAGAAGAACATTGACTTTTCAAAAATAAAATGTTTCCAGCGTCACAAGTTGGGACACTTTGCCTTACAGTGTCCAGAGAAGAAGAAGAAGAACCAACCGCAGATGGCAACTTCAGCAGCAGTGGATGAGTTTGCCAAAAGCTTTGAGGAGGATTTCTGCTTCATAGCTTGAATGTCTAGTGCAACAATCTCAGACATGTGGTTTGTGGACAGCGAAGCATCTTGTCATATGACGGGGCGCAAGGAGTTTTTCACTAGGCTACTAGAGGGAGGTGTGAATCTGGTTATAGAACTTGGAGATGACAGGGGCTACAAGGCGCAAGGGGTGGGTACAATTTCGTTTTAGAGGGAGTCAGGTAAACCACTCCGGTTTGCTGTCGTACTATATGTTTAGGGGTTGAAAAAGAACCTCATCTCAGTCTCTACTCTTGAGGATAAAGGGTATGAGGTCATCTTCCGTAATGGAAGGGCGTTCGTCAAGCCAACAGGGTCAAGTGAGAAGATGGATAGGATGATTGGGGTTCGAGAAGAGAAGGTGTACAAGCTTCAGTTTTAGCTAGGGAGAGCATTGGTCAGTACAACCACAGACATGGGAGAGTTGTGGCACAAGAGGATGGCGCACATACACTTTGGTGCGTTGGGGCACTTAAGATAGGTAGTCACAGGGTTGCCTAAGTTCACAACAGAGAGGCATGACCCTTGCAAGGGTTGTGCAATGGGCAAGNACCATGCATGGCATCCTAGCATGGAGGAGGACAATGAAACTTATCCAAGTTGATGGGTTAATCTTTTTCTTAAAATTGTAGTTAGGAAAAAGTACATTAAATGGGTTATATTTTATTGTTGACTTAATGAGTACTTTTTATAAAGTTAAAGTGAGAAATAATTTAAGTTGTGGTCTTTTAATCTTGACCATAGATCTCATAAGGTGTATGAGGATCAATCTTGGCCCTCCATCCTTTTGGAGACAACGTTTCTCACTTGCACATTGAGTAAAAAGGAGATCAACTTGGAGAGGGGTGCATTATGCACAAGAGAGAAACAATTTTCTGAAGAGAGAAAGAGGAGAATTGCTTGAGGGTTTGGAGAGAGAGTTTGCAGGGAGACAGAGGAGGCTTCTACATTGAGATTGACACACATCTTCAGCATTGCAGAGGTCTTTTCCTACAGATTTGATCAGGAGGATTTGCAGAAGGGGGCCATACATTTGTTGAGGAGGTTTTGTATTTGGCTGGGTTGATTTTATTGTAAGAGATCTCTATATTTTCCTGCTCAATAATAATGAAATCCAAATCTGCTGCATTGGTTTTCCCTCTGGGGTTTTTCCAGGGACAAATTGTCCAAAAATTACTTGTGTACATGTGATGTGATTTTTACTGTTAAGTTCCTGGTTATTATTTTCTGCTGTGTATTATTTATTTGTGAAGAAAACCTGGCAGAATCAATTAACAAAAAAATTAATTGATTTAGTGAACTGGGTTTGAAGAAAATTTACATGGTATCAGAGCAGGACTGTTGAAGAAGCAACATTACATTCAGATCTGCAGCAAATAATTTCAGATCTGCAACATAAAAGTTCAGATTTGCAGTAGATAAGTTCATATCTGCAACACAGAAGTTCAGATCTGCAACAAATAAGTTCAGATCTGCAACACAAAAGTTCAGATCTGTAGCACAAAAGTTCAGATTTGCAACATAGAAGTGTAATCTGCAAAGGAAAACATAGATCTGCATTAGTGGAGTTTGAATCTGCAAAACATAAGGGTATATTGCAGCACAAAATCATTTTCGGAAATGGCCATGACCTTGAGAATGGAGGATAGGCTTCAGGGTGCTCAAAACTTTGTCACCTGGAAGGAAAGGGTCACTATGGTTTTGGATGTCAATGATGTCCTTGACCATGTCGATGATAAAGCTGTAGCTTCCACAGATGCAGCTGCATTGGTGACCTGGAAGAAGGGTGAGGCTAAAGCCAAGAGCATACTCCATGATGGGGTAAAGGATCACATAATCCCTCACCTCACAGGGAAAAAGTTTGCTAAGTAGATGGGGGCTGCCTTGAATGATCTTTACCAGAGTAAAAATGAAAACAGGGTGATGGTGCTTAGGGAAAGACTAAGAAGTACCAAGATGGCTAAAGGGGAAGGTGTGGTTCACTACCTTACTCGACTTACACAGATTAGGCATGAGCTAGGCGTAGTAGGTGAGAAAACTGAAGAGTTTGAGTTGGTACGTGTGGCACTGAATGGCTTTTCGAAGTCATGGGATGTGTTTGTTAGAATATAGAAGATGGTGTGCTCGTTTTACCATTGACGATACTTTCGTCACTCAACCATAGGTCGAAGCCTCCCTCCGAGCACCTTAACCTTGACTGAGAATTCCTCCAGAAGCAAACCCTAGGCTAGATAGCCAAACAAAGAGTAGTGCATCAATCCCCAAGGATAGCACAT
>JZKD02S2370442.1:0-11857 GCA_000966675.3 Picea glauca
TTGATTATTTCTCATATATTGTGCATGGTGTATTGTGGTGTATTGGTGTAACTCTTATACTATTGTTCATTTATCATTGGATATAATTGAATGGTTTAATTATAAGTTGAAAAAGATTTTAAATTGTACTTGATACTGATTCACCCCCCTCTCAGTATCAACATTTATATGTATATTTATGTTCATAGCATGCATCCAACATAATTGTAGGTTTTTATGCATGATAATGGCTACATAAGAAAATCATTTCAAGAAGACGAATACAATCAGTAGTTAGCATAGGCACTTGTCCCCATGGAAAAGATGTTACCTACCCTCGGATCACAGGATGACACTTGGCCAACCCATAGTCAAACCATGTATGTCCATGAAAAAATGATAAATATGTAAATAATTTGACTGACACCAACAAACTCAACTTTAAAGGCAATTGGGTACTTAATTTTGATATGGATTGCAAAGTTTAACAATACAATTGTTATTTAGTGCTCCTACTAGAAAAAAATAAATTAAGAGAATAAAAGACACATGTAAAGGTTACACTGCTTGCCCTGTTATTATGAGTCTTATGTTATGGTTATGAAAATGCCTTGTTATGTTATGGGTGAATCATGGTATTATAATTCTTCATGTTTTGCTTTTAATTGCAGGTTTGGTATTGGGTTAAATGGAAAAAAAAAGAAGACTTCAGATAAAAGAGAGAAATACACTATGATGATTGAGGTTAATTAAAATATGGCACCATTACATAAAAGAAATATCCCTAAATTAAATGGTGTAGATGAAAACAAAAGAAAAATAGAGGGAGAAAAAAAATTTGACTTATGGGCAAAGGAAGAGCTATTCCCAATAGATCCTACCTACAAATTCTCACCCATAATTTTAAAATGTAACATGATTAGTGAATTTTTTGTGTAATGGAAAGAAAGGATTGCTAGGATATTGTAAAAATATAAAAGGAAATTGTAGAGACCTTGAGAAGAAAGTCAACAATCTACTTAGTACAGTATTTGATTTGGAGGGAATAAACAAGAAGTTGATTGAAAGTGTTAATCAAATTTAGAATGTGGTTTTGGTTGCAAAAAATGAGAATATGAATCTACAACAAACCATATTTTTGCAATATCAAAATATTTTTAACAAGGAAGAAGAAAACAAAATACTTCCTAAAGACAAATAATGTCTTAGTAAACAAGTTGGAAATCTAAAATCTAAGGTTTATCTTTTAACCAAGACTTTAAAAACAATCAAGAAAACACCATTTGGAGGAAGAAACATGGTTAAAAGTATGACTATCATTTCTTCTTTGGTATCATCAGGGGGTGTTATGAAAAATAGAGTACATGCTATAAAATCTCTTATGAATCCAAACAAGATAAAGGAAATCCAAGACGATGAAAACTTGTCTCATATATTGAAGTCCATGTTCAAGAAAGATGATATAATCTCGATGATTCTACAACCTCATTTTAGTTCCCTTAGGAAATCCCTGGTTGATCAAGTGATAAACCAAATAGAAGAAGGCATGAATGTAGAGAAAGTCCAAAGTGCTTGTGATGATACTGGGATCAGTAGATGAGGTTATGAAACACTCTTTAAATGCTTACAATAAGGAATGGTAAATGTAGGAATCACTAAAGTTTTCATTCATCATCCTTTTCATATATAAAATGTTCATGCAAGACATAATATGAAAATTGTTGACCTCATGGGTTTCATGTATCATATATAAGCAAGGAAGGAGATAAAACAAATCCGGGGTGTAAAGAAAAATATTCCAAATGAAATTGTTATATTAAATCCAAAGAACAACACATGGTTAGATATAGAGAAAACCTTGTCAACTATGGTGAGATTTTATGATATTTCTGTGGATGAAGCACACGGAAAATTGTTTTTTTTTTCATAAAATTGGATGAGATGAAACTCATTAATAATGAGGAATATGAAACAATTTCATCCAAGTTAATGAATAGGGCCATGGATCCTAATATTTAGGTAACTGATGGAAACTGTTTCTATGTCCAATCTGAGAATGAAATATGGTGGTTGAGATTGTTTCACATTTCTAAGGAGTCTCATGAAACATTAAAATGGGTTTTTCATCAAACTTCAATACTCGCAACAATTGTCTCACATAGAATGGGAGAAAAAATTGATGTTGTTGGTATGGTTCATATGAAGTTGAATGGCATCTAGCAGCTGATTTAAAAACATTGAAGTGCATGTACAATGTTGGCCATGGTGCTAATGCAAAACATAGTTTCATTTATTGTATGCACACAAGGAATAAATAAACATTACCAGGTGGTGGCTGGTCAAATGGAATTATGATTTGTCAACAAGACATCATTCCAAATCGAGATGCGATGGATAAAAATATGGATTCCATACTACCTATACCACTTACAAGAGTACATATATGTACACTCCATGCATTTGTAAGAATTGTTGATAAATTAGTGTATCTTTCTATTCTATTTGCTTGGAATAAAAGGCCACAAGAAATTGCTCAAAAGTATATTGAAGTAATCGAGAAGGTTCTTTCTAATGCTAGTTTACATGGAGGTAATGTAAAAATTTGCAAAGACACAAAATTGGCATGGGCTCGAGGTAACGTTCCTTCTAAATCATCAATGGGTGGGGTTAAATCATGACATTTTATTTTAGATGTCAAATCATCGGGAAAAGGTTAGTGAGAAATTTATAAGGATATTATTGATGCAGAGGATGATCAGATTGATAATGGTAGATTTGCATTAAGAAAAAAAATTGGATGGCACTTTCTACTTTGTTTCCATTAATGGACAAGGAGAAATTTGAAAAAGGAGATGATATGGATTTCACTAAAGCAGTTACACATTTTACAAAATAAATGATTAGGGCATGGGGAGAAAATGAGATCACACAGTCTATGGTAGGCTTCATGTTCAATACTTTTTATTGTGTGATCTTATGATTATCAAATTTAATTTATTGTTTTTATTTTGGTAGCACATACTCTATGTTCATGAACCATAGTTTGATAAGGAGTATGGTAGCTTAGGAATTTGGAATACCCAATGGATGGAAAAGTATCATAAGAAAGTGAGGGTAGCATATCATAAAAGTACTCAACATGAAGGTGGTTCAACTATTTCAAATGTTTCAATGGTTTTATAGATGCATAGTATCAAGGTTTCCTCAAGAGGTAGACTCTACTAGTGAAGAATATATTGAAGAGTGGATAAGGTATGCACATATTGTTGGAAAATTGGTTGTCATTGATGTCAACCCTAGAATAAGTCTAGAAGCCTCTAGAAGTGACGGGTGTATTGGAAGAAGTCTCCAAAGTGGTCCCCTTATGGCGTAGCTCTAAGGATGGACCTCATGGGAAGATGCTTTGAATAAGCCTACACTAATCTGTAGTTGTTAAGAAAAGAATTTACAATGTATGGTGAAGAATCCCTAAAAATATGGTTAAGAAATCCCAAAGGTGTGGTCATGAAGCTCGACGTTGATTGAAGAAAAAGAGTATGAAGGACATCATAAATGCATGAAAAACCTCCATAGATTGATAGTTATCATCAATCCATTTCCAACGGTAGGTGACATGCCATGTGGTTCCTAAGGGTTAAGTAGATATTCCATCTTAGTGATGAAGCCCCGAAAGCAAGTGAAGAAGCCTCAGATCTAAGGACACGAAGTTACAAGTTGGCCCTAAAATCAAGTAAATGAGGTACATGGAAAAGTATAAATATACATTAAGAACCTATCATTTTCATCATTCAACCTTGTGATCTCTTAGCACAATCTTGGTAGTGAATTTCATAGGGAAGATGAAGTGAAGAAGAGAGAAATTCTAAAGGGAGATGAAGTCTTGTGATGATGTGTTCTAAGGTATGTTCTTTATAGGTCATGTTTCCATTTTCGCTATAATTTTTTTTTCAAAATGATTTATATAGTGAAACTTGGAGGTTGTTTAGAAGACATATCAAATTACCTTTGGTATGAATTTCATCTTCTGGGTTGTTTTACTTTTGAAGATACACTATTTGGAAGATATGTTTTTTAACTACTCCTGTAACTAGTCAAACAAGTGTTCCAGGTAAAAAAATCATAAATTATTCATAGAGGATCCAAATTATGTGATACTAATTGAATTGGAAAGAGTACAATTTGTAGTATTTTTTGTGTGGGTTTCAGAATCCTATATCAAATATTTCACACGTGGCATGTTTTCCAATTTTTCTCTCCAGAATAGACCAAAATTCAAGAAGGTTTTCCATTTTCACTATATCGTGTTTTTAGTGACGAATGAAGAGTGAAACTTGGAGGAATTTCAGATAAGATATCAAAGAATATTGGGTAGAATTTTCAGACCTTGATTCATTACAAGTATGGATTTACACTTGTTTGAAGTTAGGGTTTGTGACTAATCCAGAAACTAGTCCCAAACAAGTGTTCAAGATAGATTTAAGAAGTGATGTTGGGGTTTATATGTGGACCCATGTGAACCTAGGATATTTATGTGGACCCATGTGAACCTAGAATATTTATGTGGACCCATGTGGACCTAGGATATTTATGTGGACCCAATTTCTATGTGGACCAAGTTTATAAGTGGACCCATTTTTGATGATCTAATATCTCATGCATTAGGGGTTTCACATGTTTAAAGGTATGTTTTTATATATGTCTAGAGGCTTGTATTTTGGAGGTTTTGGTATACATTTGAGGCATATCTTGGAGGTTATGGCACATGTTTGAGGAATGTATTGGAGATTTTGGCATATGAGAGATATCTTGGAGGTCTTGGCACATGATTGAGGCATATCTTGGCACATAGTTTGATGCATATCATGGTGATTTTGAGCACATGGTTGGAGAATATTCTTGGAGATCTCGGCATGAGTTTTATGTGGTTATTGGGGATGTATAATTTTTGACGATGATGATGATGTATTAATATCAATGACAATAATAGTGACAAGTTGCGTCTCTTATTTATATTACTAGGAGGTTGGGTGGCGCACGAGAATATTGGTGTCTTCAGATAGCAGGTTGGTGCTCACAAGGGAGTTGCAACTTCCTTTGAGTTGGTGCTCATAAAAGTAGGGGGTTGGAGCCTTCTTCCAATTGGAGATGGAGAATCTATGAAGTTGGAGATTCCTTCAAGTTGAAGCATGTAAACTAGGGGGTTGGATCTAGAGAATCTAGGGAGTTGTAGATTCATTTAGGTTGGAGCCTGTAAACAAGGGGGTTGGAGCCTCCTTCCAGTTGGAGCTGGAGAATCTTGAAAGTTTGTTCTTCCGGTGAATGTAATCTACAAGCTATATATTAAAAAGCATTCTGCGGTTTTTTCCCATATGGGTTTCCACATAAAAGTCTCATGTACTGTGTATATGTGGTTATATGTTTATGATATCTTGAATGCAATCATAAGTGATGAATTGTTGATAACTTAATGTTTACATGTTGTGATTAAAAATGGTAAAAAATGTCTAGTATTGATTCACTCCCTCTCTTAGTATTAGTGAATATTCCAACAATTGGTATCAGATCAAGTCCTTCAGAATCAATCTAACCACTGGAAGGTAGATCATGGATTACACAGATAATGGCACACCAATGTTTCATGGTCATAATTATGAGATATGGAGCTCAAGAATGAAAGTAGTTCTAGAGGCACATGGGTATGAATTTTGGTACTCATTTGTTACAGGATACACCACTTCAACGAAACCTTTGAAGACTACAACCAAGAAGGAATTAAAAAGGACAAAAAAAATAGCAATGGATTCCATCCTGGATGGATTACCTGATTCGGTAAAATTCAAGGTGGGATAATGCTCATCAACCAAAGAGATTTGGGAAAATCTACACAATATCTACTCTAAGGAATCTCTTCTTGTAATCACAGAGCTAGAGCATGTTGATCAGAATAAAGAAGATGTTGAGATAGAATGAGAGAAAAGAAGCTCATAATGTCAGAGAGATATAGAAGAATAAATTGAAAATGACAAAGAAGATTATGACGAAGGTGAAGTAGATTTTGAGGCATAACTAATCGGTGCTTTAAGTGAACTAAAAAGAGAGAAGAGGGGAAACAAGTCTCTCAAGGAAAAAATGATCAAGCTAAAGGAGGGTTCTCAAAACCCTAAAAAATATTATGAAGAGGTTCAACAGATTATCATAAATATAAAATCTCAGCTTGAAGAAGCCAAAGTGGTTGAAGAAACAATAAAAAATCAGTTGGAAGAGAAGCAATTTTTGGAAGCCGAAATAATATCACTAAGAGAGGAAGCAAAGAAGAGAATAAATTATGACAAGTCACCTTAAGGAAATATCTGAGGACTTAAATAGGTTTGAAGCATAATTTAGTCAACAAGAAAGAAGACTTGAAGAATAAATCATCTCCTTGAAAACCCTACTTGAAGAAGCAAAGAGAACGAAATAAGTAATGAAGATCCAGATGACAAAGAAAGAATAAGATTGTGAGAAGATTGAAGAATAAGTCATCTCATTAAGGGTTGAATTTGACAAGATCAACAATAACTTGAAGAGCTCGTAAGTACTAGAAGATATTCTCAGCTTTCAAAGGTCACCGTTTGATAAAATAGATCTTGGATACATTGTTGAAGCCTCATGCAAGGAAGATGGAAATTCCAATCCCAACAAGAGTGTTTAAGAGAGAGGAAGCTCTACACAACTATTAAATAAGGTTGAAGAGAAGTGTTCCGGGTTGCCGAAAAGGAAGAATGAAGAAAAGGATAAGAATTATGCATACATTCTCAAAGGAATGAATCATGGTCAAACAAGAATGAATGCATAAGAGACATATCTCTAAGAAGGCCTTCTACCTTCAAGTATCAAAGAAGCATCAATCATTGTGAAGGAAACAACATAAGAGAATATCACAATCAGTCAAGGCATGAATTCAGAAGGAAAACATCAAAAAGAGGATCATTTTCTCCCATGTATCAAAGTTTCTTTTCTGGTGTGTTTTACTTGTAATAAATTTGGACATAAAGCTATAGATATCAGATCATATGGAAGAAATGTTCAAGCAAGAGATGTTTATGTGGCCCACTACAATATTGAATGCTACAAATTCCACAACTATGGACACATAGCTCATGATTGTAGAAGCGTGATGAAGTATTCCATGAAGAAAACAACTAATATCAGGTACAAGAAGGTTTGGAGAAGAAAGAAAAAAAAAAAAAAAACAGGTGAATGAATAACTCCTAGGGATCATACTCAAAGGATTTATAGAACTGCATGACGAATCTATAGGAAAAGAGGAAGATGCCATAATTCAAAAGAATGATCCTACAACAGAGAAAATTTATACATTCTTTTAAGCAATCCGGCTTAGATACTCCCAATAAATGTGAATGTTGAAGAGAGGGAGTCTAAGAAATAACTATTATATATTAGAGAACTATCTTTCAAGCAATATGAAGTGTTTGCAAATTTTGGGAAGGAAGCTTAAGAGTGGTTTGATGGCATAGGTGAAAAATTGATGCAGGAGCATCGTCGTCAAAGAACGAGTGGAGGACAACTTAACACCCCATTGCACATTTTGAATTGGTTTTGAATTTTAAAAGAGGGCATGTCATGAAATATCTAAAAAGATTGTAATTAAAGAACATCTTAAATGTTTAGGAGTTGAACCATCACATGAGATCGATGGGGAGTGTATTTTCCTTTAATGTAGTAGATTGTAGTATCGATTCGAAGCATTTTCTCTTATCTGTCTGTCTCGAACATTTATTGTAATAAGCCTTAGTAGTTGAAAGCTTTTAATTTGATAGGATAGCACTAAGGTAATCGGAGGGAAAAGATCTATGAGCTCTTTTGTATAAACAAATGTATTGTTTCCCAGAAGAGGTTGTTGAAGTATTTGTTGTTGAAAGTTATCTGAAGTTGTTGTAGAGACCGTTGAAGGTTATCAGAGTGTACGATCCCATGGACATATCATTTGAATGAATATAACAGAGAAGCGTTGGTCCCAAATGTCTGGTGTTGTTATTATCGTGTCTATCTGAATGAATGGTAGGATTTCAGTTTAATTGCAATTCTATGTTATTTACTTGTTTTTATGTTATGAATGCATTGCATGGTTAAATGTATGAATCTGTGAGGGTTTATATAGGTTTCAATTGTTTCTCTTCACGAGCTTATCCAAGGAGTGCATATTGTCCGCAAGGAGTCCATTGACAGAGTCTAGTTTGACTTAGAAGCTCAGGAGAGATAACATGGAGCTTTGTGTGCAAGGTGTGCATATTTTCCATAAGGCGTGCATTGACAAAGTCTTTTTGACTCAGAATATCAAGAGGAATAACTTGAAGTTTACTTGCAGAAGAGTGTAAAGAACTATTGCAAGGTGTGCACAGTCGCTCAGAAAGAAGTTGAGTAGTGGAAGACGACTTGTTGCAAGGTGTGCACAGAGTCAAAATTCAAATAAGTGTTGAAGAAACGCTCTAAGGAGTTAGAGGCTTTGAGAAAGAACAAGCTCATAATGGGTAGCGAGCAAGAATTATTCAATAGGGAGGAGCCCTTTAAGATTCCCCAAATTAACGAGCGATATCCATTCAGAGGAAGCAGGGTCATTCTAGACCGTGAGATCTAGGAGAGTTGCATGGAGGTTAACCTTGGATTCCTTCATCACTCCGAGTATTTAGAGGATTGAAAGTGTTTTGAGAGCAGGATCAATGAAGTCCCGAAGCTGTGAAGTGAATCCTAGTCATTGGTATCGAGGAGGATATGTGCCAGCAAATCATAGATTTCGTGAGAAAGTACTCCTGAAGCTTTGTGTGGATCAAAGAGAAAACTTCGTGAAGGACAAAGTAGATCTGAACCATTTGATCCAGAAGAATACATGGCGGAGATACGTGTACTTCAGAGGAGAATCACTTCGGTGAAAATTCAGTGTGGAGTGTGCAAAAATCCTGAAGTCGTGAATTCCATCGAGGTCGTCGATATTAGGAGGACATGCATCAACAGGTCGTGGACTTCAGAGAAAAGAGAAAGGAGAAGGTGGAGCCATTGAACAGAGGTCATCTGAAGCTCCAAAAGGTAAGAAGATAAAACCTATCCGTCAATTGTGTGGACACATGGTGTCAGATCTATCACTTCGGTGATACGACACTTCGGGGAATTTGGAGAGAAAATTCCCAAAGAGCAAAAGTCTCGAACTCTCGAAGTTAACAAGAGTTGTTGATGAATGGAGGGAAACATGGATAGTGGAGATTTAATTTGGAGGATTGACACTCCTGAAGAGAAAGGAGCAAAGGGGCATTGACTGAAAGTCACTCGAAGTGGAATCAAAGGACAATCTGAGTCGTGGATTGAGACGATCATGTGGTGCTCGATCCGTAGCTTCGTGTAGAAAGTACTTCGAGGAAAAAAGGTTTGGAATGTTTGAAACTCCCAAATGTCGAAGTTATGAAGTAGATCACAACTGTTGGCTATCAGGGGAGCATGGGTCGTAGATCTGGTCCAGGTATTTTGTCGGTTCGGAGTTCGGGGAAAAAGGAGTCAACTGCATCCAAAATCGTCGAAGCCCGAATTCGCGAAGGGAGCTGGCCCAAGGTCATAGCCTGTGGTCATATTGAAGAAGATCCTAGCATAGGAGAAAACGCTCACCAATTAGTGTTACCAAAAGTGCCAGAGAACGGGGTTGCAGGTGGATTGAACCTGCGTGGTAAAAATAAGGGACCTGTGTAAATTGTTCCAGGGTCTACTAGAGGCTCGAAAAGATGATTCAGCTTAGTGTTTTGAAGATCCTTTACTGGGAGGTCGAACAACCCTAAGGAGAGAAGGGGGGTCTGCATCAGTGGTATCAGAGCCTATCTTTTAGGTTCTATAAGTAGCAAGTGAAGGAGATAGTATGATAACATTGAGTGGTATCAGAAAACAAAAGTTTCTTTTGAAGCTCTGTGTGAAGGAAAATTTTAGCACCATGCCACCTAGAAGACATGAAGAGCCACCGATAGTAAATTGAGCTGTTAAAAGGGAGATGAGATAAATTCACGCAAGGTTAGATGTTATGGAGATAGCACATAGGAGAGCACTTGATGTTGGAGATGTCAGAGATGGAGAAAGAGAAGAAAGGGAAGTTGAAGAAGTTGTAGCAGAGGATGTTGCAGAAGAACACTTGTTGAAAGATGTTGTTAAATTGGGATTTAAAACAAATATAGACATCCCAATGTACAAAGGAAAATTTGATGTTGAAGAATTTATTGATTGGATACGAGTAATGAATAAATATTTTGATTATGAAGACATTGATGAAGAGAAGAACGTGAAACATGTTGTCACTAGATTAAAGGTACATGCAACATTGTGGTGGGATAAACTGCATGTTGAAAGAAGAAGTAAAGGAAAGAAAAAAATCAAGAACTGGAATAGAATGGTAGCCAAGATGAATGCTAAGTTCATACCCCCGGATTACCATATAAATTTGTTTAGGAAGTTGCAGAACCCGAGATAGAAAGGACTGATAGTAAAAGAGTATACATAAGAGTTCTATAAGTTGAAAATCATGGTTGGAGAGAGAGAGAAAGATGATGAAAAGGTTGCCAGGTATATCAATGGCCTGAGATATGAAATCCAAGATGAAATCAACATGATGAAAGTAAGGACAGTGGAGGACGCTTATCAGATTGCACTTAAGGTAGAAGAAAAATTGGCCAGGAAGTAGAGTCAGCGGAGCCGAGGTAGAAGTTTAAACAAAGGTAAGGGAATTATCCATGATAAGGAATAGAAGCCCAAGGTTGAGATTGTAAAACAACACAATCACTCAGAAAGAGGAGGAAGTTCCTGAGGGAGACAATATGGTGGTAGAAATGATTTTCCTCGAGGAAGAGGAAGAGGTAGAGGAGGAGAGGTGATGTGTTATGCCTGTGGAAAAACAAGACACGTGTCTTGGGAATGCCCCGAGAGAAAGAAAGAAGGAGAAGGAAAAGCTCACATTTTGGAAGTGCAAAAGCATAATGTTGAGGCATAAGGTGCAGAATATGGGAGATCTTTGATGATGAGGAAGGTTCTCTTGAAGCTTGAGAAAGAAGTGGAAAAACCAGTGCAAAGGACCAATTTGTTCAAAACTACTTGCAAGACAAAAGACAGAGTATGCAAGGTGATAATTGACAGTGGGAGCACTAATAACTTAGTATCCACATATATGGTGGAAAAATTGGAGCTGGATACAATTGGATATCTGAGTCCGTATAGAGTCTCATTGTTGCAAAAAGAACACCAGGTAATGGTAACTAAACAATGTCTAGTTGAATTTAAGATAGGAGGATATAGAGATGAGATTTTGTGTGATGTGATTCCCATGGATGTATGTCATCTTTTGTTGGGGAGACCATGGCAGTTTGACAGGAATGTCATTCATGATGGGAGAAAAAATACTTATACCTTGGAGAAAAATGGTAGGACACACATGCTACTACCAATAGAGGATAATAAAGTGAAGGAAGAAGCCAACACAGGTATACTTCTCATGAGTAGGAAGGAACTTCTGAGTAAAGTTAAGAAGGAACATGAGATGCAGTTTGTTGTAGTGAGGAAACCAAGAGTTATCCTTACAAGTACTTCTATGGATGATCTTCCTGAAGAAATTCAAGAGTTGTTAGAAAATTTTGTTGACATAGTAGTGGATGAGCTACCTAGCTCATTTCCACCCATCAAGAGTATCATCCATCACATTGATCTAATACTAGGAGCGAGTTTTTCGAACCAAGCAACATACAGATTGTTAAGAACCAAACATCAATATAGCATATAAAAACCTCAGGAAAAGTACTCAACGCCTTGAAAAAGAGATAATTTCAGATAATAAGCCTCTTCGAGGGGGCAACCTCCT
>JZKD02S2370442.1:18218-28878 GCA_000966675.3 Picea glauca
TTGATATATTCTAAAAGATGACACACTTTATCCCATGCCAGAAAACCAGTGATGCAATACAAATTGCAAATTTGTTTTTCAAGGAAGTTGTGAGACTTCATGGGTTTCCCAAGAGTATTGTCTCAGACAGAGACACAAAATTTATTAGTTGTTTCTGGAGGACATTGTAGAAGAAACTAGGAACATAACTATCCTTTAGTTCAACATATCACCCTCAAACAGATGGATAGACTGAGATGGTAAATCAGAGTTTAAGGAATTTGCTGAGGAGTTTGGTCACTGAACATCATAGTCAGTGGGATCAGATTCTATCACAAGCAGAGTTTGCATACAATGACTCATTAAATGTGAGTACAGGAAAGATTCCATTCCAAATAGTATATGGAATGAAGCCAAGAGGAGTATCATAGTTGAGAGATCTAGAGCAGAATGAATTCAAAAGCGTTGGAGAAGAAGACTTTGTTGCAGAAATGCAGAAGCTTCATAATCAAATCAAAGAGCAGTTGCAGAATAACAACAAAGAATATAAACGTAGAGTTGATCATCATAGGAGAGAACTTCGATTTGAAGTTGGATATCAAGTTCTGGCACATCTCAGGAAGGAAAGGTTCCCAATGGGAACATATAACAAACTGAAAATGAAGAAGATAGGACCATGAAAGATCCTAAGGAAATTTGATGCTAATGATTATGAGATAGAGCTACCAAAGGGTGTGGGTATATCGCCCATATTCAACATTTTAGACTTGTATCCTTACAGGGAAGATGACACAAGAAGATCAGAAGATTAGAAAGAGATCTAGTGGGAGAAGAAAATTCTTGTAGTAGAAAATCCAGATGGAGAAGATCATAGATCAAAGGACTGGTAAGAAGACCAAGAGGAAGATATATTTTGAGTATTTGGTAAATTGGAAAGTACAACCAATAGAAGATGCCAGTTGGGAAAATGAAGCAGATGTCCATAAGCATGGAAAGTCAGTGCAAGAGCTCATGGACACGAGTCCATGAATTTTTGTCCAGAGGAGTATGATGCAGGAGTATCGTCATCAAAGCGCGAGTGGAGGAAAACTCAACAACCCAACATGCATTTTGAAGTGGTTTTGAATTTTAAAAGAGGGCATGTCATGAAATATATGAAAAGATTGTAATTAAAGAACATATTAAATGTTTAGCAGTTGAACCATTGCATGAGATTGACAGGGAGTGTATTTTTCTTTAATGTAGTATATTGCAGTACAACTTCGAATCATTTTCTATTATTTGTCGGTCTCAAACATTTATTGTAATAAGACTTAGTAGTTGAAAGATTTTAATTTGATAGGATAACACTAAGGTAGTCAGAGGGAATATCTCTATGAGCTCTTTTGTATAAATAAATGTATTGTTGCCCAAAAGAGGTCGTTGAAGTAGTTGTTGTTGAAAGCGTTGAAAGTTATCTAAAGTTTTTGTAGATACTGTTGAAGCTTATTAGAGTGTACGAGCCCATGTACATTTCATTTGAATGAATATAACAGGGAAGATTTGATCCCAAATGTTTGGTGTTGCTATTACTGTGTCTATCTGAATGAATGGTAGGCTTTATGTTTAATTGCAATTCTTTGTTATTTACTTGTTCTTATGTTATGAATGCATTACATGGTTGAATGTATGAATCTTTGAGAGTTTAGATAAGTTTCAATTGTTTCTCTTCGTGAGCTTATGCAAGGAGTGCATATTGTTTGCAAGGAGTGCGTTGACAGAGTATAGTTCGACTCAGAAGCTCAAGAGAGATAACATGGAGCTTTGTGTACAAGGTGTGCATATTGTATGCAAGGTGTGCGTCAACATATTATTTTTGACTCATAAGCTCAGGAGGAATAACTCGAAGTTTAATTGCATAAGAGTGTAAAGAACTGTTGCAAGGTGTGCACAATCACTCACAAATAAGTTGAGTCATGGAAGAAGACCTATTGCAAGGTGTGCACAGAGTCAAAATTTGACTAAGTGTCGAAGAAAAGCTCCGAGGAGTTAGAGGCTTCGAGGAAGAACAAGATCAAAAGGGGTAGCGGGCGAGAATTATTCAATAGGGAGGAGCCCTTTAATATTCCCCAAATTAACGAGCAATATCCATTCGGAGGAAGCAGGATCATTCCAGACCATGAGATTTGGGAGAGTTTCATAGAGGTTATCCTTGGAGTCCTTCGACACTCCAAGTATTCATAGGTTTGAATTTTTTTTGAGAGTGGGATCGCCAAAGTCCCGAAGCTGCGAAGTGAATCCTAGCTGTTGGTATCGAGGAGGATACATGGCAGCAGATCAGAGAGTTCGTGAGAAAGTACTAATGAAGCTTTGTGTGGAGCAAAGAGAAAACTTCATGAAGTCACGAAGGAAGAAGTAGATCTGGACCATTGGATCCAGAAGAATACATGGAGTTCTTCCACGTACATCGGAGGAGAAGAACTTTGACGAAAAGTCTGTGTGGAGTGTGCAAAAATCCTGAAGTTGCGAAGTAGCGAAGTCCATCGAGGTCGTCGATTTGAGGAGGACACGCGTCAACAGATGATGGACTTCGTAGAAAAGAGAAAGGAGAAGACGGAGCCATTGAAAAGAAGTCGTCCGAAGCTCCAAAAGGTAAGAAGATAAACCCTAGCCGTCAATTGTGTGGACACATGGTGTCAGATCTATCACTTCGGTGATACGACACTTCAGGGAATTTGGAGAGAAAAGTTTCGAAGAGAAAAAGTCCCAAACTCCCGAAGTCAACGAGATTCATTGATGAACAAAGGGACACATGGATAATGGAGATTTACTTCGAAGGATTTACACTCCAGAAGAGAGAGGAGCAAAGGGGCATTGACTAAAATTTGCCCGAGTGGAATCAAAGGACACTCTCATCCATGGATTGAGATGAGCACATGGCGCTCGATCCATAGCTTCATGTAGAAAGTACTTTGGGGAAAAAAGGATTTGGAACGTTCGGAACTCCCGAACATCAAAGTTTCGAAGTAGATCATAGTCGTTGGTTGTCAGGGGAGCATGGGTCATAGATCTGGTCCATGTGATTTCGTCGGTTCGGAGCTCGAGGAAAAAGGAGTCAACTACATCCAAAATTATTGAAGCCTGAATTCGCGAAGGAAGTTGTCCTGAGGTCATAGCCCGTGGTCATATTGAAGAAGAGCCTAGCATAGGAGATAACACTCTCCCATTAGTGTTACCAGAAGTGCCAGAGAACAGGGTTGTGGGTGAATTGAACTTGCATGGTAACAAACAAGGGACCTGTGTAAATTGTTCCAGGGTCTACTAGAGGCTCGAAAAGCCAATTTGGCTTAGTGTTTTGAAGATCCTTAACCGTGAGGTCGAGCAGCCCCAAGGAGAGAAGGGGGGGTTGCGTAAAAAATGTATCGTGAAAAATTGGTTGATTAAGGAGAGGTTTTCATAACACATCCCCATGCAGGTATGAAAGGGTCAAC
Organism: Picea glauca; assembly: GCA_000966675.3. Classification (NCBI taxonomy): domain Eukaryota; kingdom Viridiplantae; phylum Streptophyta; class Pinopsida; order Pinales; family Pinaceae; genus Picea; species Picea glauca. Next base: position 21,668 of record JZKD02S2370442.1, read on the forward strand.
TGGAAATTACAAGGAATATCATTAGCACACTTTTGAGACAGAGATTCATGATTGTATAGAGTATTCTAGGCATGTATTCAAGCATGGATATATTCATTACAGATTCAAGAATGTGTACTTGCTGCAAACGTGTAGAGTTTGATTTGAAGATAAAGGAGACTAGTAGAGATATTTAATTCAACTTGAGAAGTAGAAATATGTAGTGATCAATTGAAACATATTCGAAGAAGATCTCATAATAGTGAAGTGGCAGATTAGTCGACATTGAATGTAGTTAAGTAGTAAAGTCATGGAAAATATTGTGACATATGGATAAAGATGAATTCATGAGATATTTAGCAGGTCTAGAATACAATACTTAACATGAACCAGAGAAGATACATGTTGGTGGATGAAAGCATGAGCTCAAGAGAAATTGTAGAAAGACTCGTTGGCATTGTCACCAAGAGGAATGCTCAGTAAAGCATATGGATAAAAAAAGAAGCATATTGTCAGGTGGAACCAACCAGTCACAGGAAGGAAAGTCATGAGAGGCGCAACAATATGGGGGGAGATAAAACGTCAGGAGAAGTTATACTGTCAAGGGAAAGTTGTTGAATGATTATGTTGTTGATGTCATCTCAATGAAGACATGACAATTCATGAAGACTTGAAGTCAAGTGATGAAGGAAAATTAACATGAATGTTTTTAATATACTTCAGTAGATTACAATAACAATAAGTACCAATGGAAAAGAAGCCCTGGAAGAGAGGAAAAGAAACATATACATGAATCCCCACATTGATCTACATGACATATTTCAAATAACACAGGGGGAGATAAATTGTTAGGAGGAGTTACCCTTTGCCATTTCTGTCAAAGGGGGAGAGAAAGAACGAAAGAATGAACATAGGGGGAGTGCATGAAGACATGGGGAGAAATGGTCATAGGGGGAGTATGAGTGTTTCCATCAATGCTAAAGGGGAGATTGTTGGAAAATTGGTTTTCATTGATGCCAACCCTAGAATAAGTATAGAATCCTCTATAAGTGATGGGTTTATTTGAAGAAGTCTCTAAAGTGGTCCCCTTATGGCATATCTATAAGAATGGCACTCACAAGAAGATGCTTTGAATAAGACTACAAGAATTCCTAGTTGTTAAGAAAATAAGTTACAATGTATGGTCAAGAAACCCTCAAAATATGGTTAGGAAGCCCCAAATGTGTGGTCATGAATCTTAACATTGATTGAAGAAAAAGAGTATGAAGGACATAAAAAAAATGTATGCAAAAACTCCATAGATTGATATTCCTTGTCAATCTGTTTCCAATGGTAGGTGACATGCCACATGGTTCCTCATAGTTGAGAAGATATGCTCTCTTAAAGATGAATCCCTAAAATCAAGTGAAGAAGCCTTGGATCTAAGGACAAGAAGTTATAAGTCAACCCTAAAGTAAAGTAAAGGAGGTACTTGGAAAAGTACAAATACACATTAAGAACCTCTCATTTTCATCATTCAATCTTGTGATCTCTTAGCACAAGCTTGGTAGCAAATTTTAGAGGGAAGATGAAGCGATGAAGAGAGAAATTCTAAGGGAAGATGAAGTCTTGTGATGATGTGTTCTAAGGTATGTTCTTTAAAGGTCATCTTTCCATTTTCTCTATAAATATTTTTCTAGAATGATCCAGATAACGAAACTTGGAGGCTATCGAAAAGACATATCAAGGTACCCATGGTACAAATTTAAACTTTTGGGTTGTTTTAATTTTGGATATACACTCTGTGGAAGATAGGGTTTTTGACTATTCATGTAACTAGTCTCAAACATGTAAAGAAGTCATAAATTCTTCATAGAGGATCCAAATTCCGTGAGACCAATTGAATTGAAAATAATACAATCCTTAATATTTTGTGTGCGAGTTTCAAAATCAGATATCAAAAATTTCGCATGTGGCATGTTGTACAAGTTTTCTCTCTAGAATAGGCCAAAATTATGGAAGGTTTTCCATTTTTGATATATATCCTTTTCAATGATGAATGAAGGAGATAAACTTGGAGGAATTTCAAAGAAGATATCAAATAATATTGGGTATAAGTTTCATACCTTTATTCATTACAAGTGCAGAGTTACACTTGTTTGAAGTTAGGGTTTGTGACTAATCGAGAAACTAGTCCCAAATAAGTGTTTGAGATAAATTTAATAAGTGATGTTGGGGTTTATATGTGGACCCATGTGGACCTAGGATATTTATGTCAACCCGATTTCTAAGTGGACCTAGTTTTGATGATTTGATATCTCATGCACTGGGGTTTTCACATGTTGAAAGACATTTTTTTCTATATGTCTCGAGGTTTGTATTTTGGAGGTTTTGGTATATGTTTTGAGGCATATATTGGAGATTATGGCACATGTTTAGGCATGTATTGGAGCTTTTTTCATATGAGGGATATCTGGGTGATCTTGACACATGCTTGAGGCATATCTTGGCACATGGTTTGATGCATATCATGGTGATTTTGAGCACATGATTTGGAGGATATTCTTGGAGATATTGGCATGAGATTTATGTGGTTATTGGGGTTGTATCCATTTTTATGATGATGATGTATCGATATCAATGAAAATAAAAGTGACATGTTGAGTCTCTTATTTATATTTATGGGAGGTTGGGTGGCGCATGAGAATATTGGTGTCTTAAGATAGTAGGTTAGTGCTTGCAAGGGGGTTGCATCTTATTTTGAGTTAGTGCTCATACAACTAGGGGGTTGGAGCCTCCTTCTAGTTGGAGCTGAAGAATATAGGTAGTTGGAGCTTCCTTCAGGTTGAAGCCTATAAAATAGGGGGTTGGAGCCTCCTTCCAGTTGGAGCTGGAGAATATAGGGAGTTGTAGCTTCCTCCAGGTTGGAGCCTATAAACAAGGGGGTTGGAGCGTCGTTCCAGTTGGTACTGAAGAATATTGGAATTTGGTGCTTCCGATGAATGTAATCTACAAGATATATATTAAAAAACGTTCTTTGGTTTTCTCCCATTTGGGTTTCCACGTAAAATTCATGTGTATTGTGTATCTATGGTTACATGTTTATGATATCTTGAATGAAATCATAAGTGATGAGTTGTTGATAACTTAATGTTTACATGTTGTGATTAAAAATGATAAAAAGTGCCTAATATGGATTCACCCACCCTCTTAGTATTAGTGAATATTTCAACACGTATAAGGAAAAATTCTGAAACATGAGAACAATATAAAGGTAGAAATGCTTGTACAAAATGGCGTTCAAATAGATCAAGGAAGGGTAAAAAATGGGTATTTGATGAAGATACTAGCCAAAAAGAAAAAGAAAAAAAACTATGCAAAATGAGTTTCAAAGTGGTACAAATGAAAATGAACTAGTTGGAAGTAGAGGAGATTGGGTAAGAGACTATGAAGGAGGTGGCACTTAAGGAGTATGTCTCAGATTTTGGTGTTTTATTATCTGTAACTTTTTTGTAAGTCTTTTCTCTAAATTGGGTGTGTATTTCTCAATATTGTAGTCTATTCCCATGTTTGATATATTAGGTTATATGGCATGCATAGTAGGCCCTTGGGCCTGTTGTGCAACCATTTTAACTTCTTATGTGTTGCAATTTTCTTATCTATTATGATTGCGCAACATTGTGATTATTAGCATTAGTGTATACCATAGAGGTTCATGCACATACGATGTTGCCACATTTTTGTCATCGTGGATTTCTTTTTTTTGGAAAAGTATTCTACAACACTAGCTACATGAGATACTTAGTTTCAAAGAATAAATAAAAGGGAAATGTTGACCTTGAAGACATTTTCTTAAAATATATGTTGTGAGGGAAAATATAATATTCCCAATCCAACCAACCATTTACTATCATCTCAAGTCCACTTTTATCACAAACTCCATTTATAAAAAATGATCTTCTGCTCAAAACCGAGTTGCACCATGCTTTGTATCCCACAATTGTCAAATAGAAAGTCAACAAGTCAATCACGGAGAAGAAAACAAACACACTTGAATGCTCTTGAGATACAAGAAACAATTGCTACTTCCAGTCATGTCTATGTACCTTTTTTCCATATGAAAAGTTTTCTCTTCTTGCTTCTATTCTCTACCAAAGAGTTATATTTGGTATAATGTCTTAACAAGTCACCCAGTTAATATTAGAAAACTCCTCTTTATTTCAACACTTTACAGATTTCAATAAAAAATACAATGAAGCTTATGTTGATAATAGGGTACTAAAGTCTGATGTGGAAGCATTGAGGGAAAATGTATGCAATCATTAACTATTATTTATTTTAAATCTTAATGTGGCAATTTCACACTTGATTTTAGTGGGATACAATTTTATATTCTTCCCGCGTTGTTGGCAGACCTTGGAAACTAGTGAATTTTTGAAAAATAATGCATCACTTACATTAGTGTGAGGATCTAAAGTTGTATTCTAAGCCTGTTGTCTTCTGGCCTAAGTATGCAACTATGTATTTCACCATTCTTGCAAACATTTCGTAGACTGGTGGATAGAGAGGTGCAACATATTTCTTTGTGCAACAATAAGGATGGTTGCTTGGTGGACAAATAATTCATGTGTTCGTGTCCTGTTATTTTCATCAGGGGGTTATGTGAAACTTTATCCAATACATGCAGTAATATGAAACATTTTTAATGTTCTAAAATTTTGTTAGCATTTTCTGATGCCCAAGGTTTCTTCAATTTTTTTAACTTGTTTCTTTTTATTCCATATATATAATTAAACACTTTAATTTATCACAAGCGTCCTGAGAATACCTTATGTGGAAGTTTCATTAGATTAAATTGTTTCATAATTTAATAACCTCATTGACATTCACGACTTCCCCTTTTGAGTTTTACTTTTGTTTGCATTGCTTAGTATGTTGTCTTTGTATCATGTTACCAATATTGATGGAAATGTTTCTTGTCCAAGTACTACTATTCAATCTACCATATCTCCTTGTTCACCATTTGAAGACATTTGCTTGTCAAATGCACCTAGGACATATAAAAAAGAGCAGTCTTCTTTGTAGTTTCTCTTGTGTTGATGACCATTCTGGTCATCAATTTCTATCTGACAAAGTATTTCCAGGCTTCCCCCTTAAAGGAAATTGCATAAGCAAAGTTTCACCCACTCTCATTAAAATTGGCACAACCTACTTGACGAAGTTATTATGGCTCTTGACCTATTATTCATATGGCTTACTTTTTTTCTCTCCACATTCCTAACCCTATGATTAACACACTGACACCATATGTTTTGGACCCATATATCACCCTTTATTCTCATACATCACCTTACCTACATACCTTTCGAATAAGAAAAATTTTAATTAAGTCCTTATCATGTTACCCAAGTATCACTTTTAAAGGATGTATCTCATAACTCACTATCCATATTCTAACACAAAGTTTATACCTTCTTTTGAGGTTATGGCTTTGGAATTTTCCCATGCCTAAAGCAATGATATATTATTAGTCCCTGCCCTAAGGCAGCAGGGACTATAGTAATCGATTCACGGATTTTGTATTAACCCTGCAAGCATATCAATAAACTTTTGTTCGTTTAAGCCAAAGTTATCATAAAATTATACAATTTTCATGCTTACATTTGATTTTTTAAGCCAAAGTTTGAAGTTGGAGATCTTATTTGGCCTCATTTCAAGGCAAAGAACAATTTTTACCAAATAAACTTTGGCAAATGGATAATATATTTACACTATTTACACTAGATAGTGGTGAGGTCGATTAATGCTAGACTTGAGGTTAGCATTAATTCACTCAACATTTAATGTTTGTGCTTATAGTATGTTTAATAAACAATATGGCATAGTATTTAGCATATCCTTTTATTAAGTGTCCATAGTTACAAATGTGTCCATAGTTGCATGTCTACAACAGATGGAGTCCATGCAAAATTCATGTCCATCAATGGAGGCAACCAAAGGAATCAACATACGGATTTTGAAGTAGTTGAAGGAGAGCTGGAACTGTATCTAGATCCTGGTGAAGAGAGGAGATGGAAATGTATCTAGATCCTGGTGAAGAGAGGTCGATACATGAGAAGAGAGGATGGTACTGTATCTATATCCTGGTGAAGAGAAGAGAGGCTGGTACTGTATCTATATCCTGGTGAAGAGAGGTTGATACAGGAGAAGAGAGGCTGGTACAGGAAGAGACGTCGTGGGATTTTATAGGACAGAGGCTGGTACAGGAAGAGACGTCATGGGATTTTATAGGACAGAGGCTGGTACAGGAAGAGACGTCGTGGGATTTTAGAGGATGGGTTCTTATGGCTTTGTTGCTTCAACTACTGTTGGTTTATCTTTGAACTTCGTAACCATATCTAACTTTGCTCTGGGTAACAGTCTCTAGCTTTTCATACTACACCTCTAATGTTGTTTTCCTTCCCAACATGTCATCCTCTTCACATTGCAAAAGTCTCTTCACATTGTAAAAGTTTTTTTTTCTTAACTGTAGGTAAATTTTATCATTTTGAGATATATATTTTTATATGTGCATATAGTCAATTTCTTTGTTGTGAAAAAAAAAATGAACAATACTTACCTCATTTTATATTCTTAATCATTTATTGCAGCATACATTATGGAATTTCCAAATCGCCTCATGATCTCCAAATTTTTGTTTTGGATCATGGCTATGCATTTCCTTGTCACATACCCACTACCTAAATCGGATTTTTCTGGTTTTCCGTCGAATCAGAACCCCCGAATTACCTACGGAGGCCTAGCGTGAGCTAGCTCTTTCTCTCTCCCCGCTCCCCTGTGGTCGCGGGTCCTGATCACAGTCCGAATAAACGCATCACCTCTTTCATACTTAGTGCCTCGGTGCTACAGTGATGTCAAGTCATTTGACTTGGCAACTGCAAAACCCCGACAGGGCTAGCGATCGACCAATGGGGACGAACCCCTACAGGGTAGAAAATGGCTAAATAGGAACAAATCTCAATAGGGCTAGAGAACAACCAATGAGAAACGGCCCCGTTGCACGGTTAAGTGGAATACAGGTGGCGGAGAGGGAACGTGACATGGTAGTCGACATGACAGGAGCGGGCCCCACTTCACACGCCACACTATTTCGGACCCCCCCCCACCCATTAAAGGAAGAATGGCAAGGGGGGTCCGGAATCCACGTGAGCGCCATTGATCATGATGAATTAATCTCGACCATTCAAGAGTTG
>JZKD02S2370453.1:14586-28588 GCA_000966675.3 Picea glauca
AACACTGACTTATTGACTAATTATTTAAGAGCAGAATGATATGTAGACATCTTGAACTATTTCCCTAGCAAGTAATTTTTGTATTTATGCAAAGCATACACCATAGCTAGCCCTTCCCTTTCTGTAGTGTTATAGTTTTGTTTTGAATCTGATAACTTTCTATTGGCAAACATAATAGGCTGATCTATATCACCTTCTCTTGGTTGGGTTAATATTGCTCCTAAAGCTATTGCAGATGCATCCACATGCACATGGAATTATTTAGCCAATCTAGAAATACTAAAATCGGCACAGTAACCATATTCTCTTTCAAAATATCATTGGAATTCATCATTCCACTGATACTTAGTGTCCCTCTTCAACAACTTATCCATTGGCGCAGTGATTTGTTCATATCCCCTTATGAAATTCCTGTAATATTCTATATGTCCCAATGTACTCTTCAACTAGTGCACTAAATTTGGTGGTGGTAGGTTAACTATGACAACAATTTCAGTAGGATCAACCAGCAGACCCTATTTACACACCACATATCCTAACAAAATCCTAAAAGCTGAACTGAAAAACACATTTATTAATATTAAATGATATATGACATTGTTTGCATCTGTCCAACATTAGCCTTAATACTTCAACATGATATTTCAACAAACTGAACACTTTCCAATCACCTAAGTAAACCTCCAAAAACTTATGAACAAAGTCCTTAAAAGATGCTACTACTACCCTTGAAAAAATGGTTGGTGCATTCTTCCATTCAAATGGAATAAATGTATACTAAAATGATCCCCACTATGTAGAAAATGTAGTATTATGACGCTATCCTGATCTGATGATAACCTAAAAATCCATCTGTAAAAGAATAAGCTTCTTGACCCCCTACATTCTCCAGAACTTCATCTATAAATGGGGTAGGAAAAGGATCATGTAGGCAAGAATCATTCAATTTTCTCAAATCTACAGAAATCTTGATCCCTCCTTGCTTATTTTACCGTACCACCAAAGGATTGACCCATTCTGACTCTTCTACAGGTTCTATTACATCGACTTCTAGCATCTTCTAAATTATTGTCTTCACCTTCTCTTTGTATATTGGATTCAATCTATACGACCTCTGTCTGATAGGTCTTTATTCTGTCTTCAACGATATATTCATCTCTCCTGCTAACCCCTTCATCTCTAAGAATGTTGTTGGGAATAAGTCATTGTACTCACGTAGTAATTTTGTGATCCTCTCTACTGTCTAATTATCCCAATAATCTCCAATACTTTCCATCTTTGGGTTTTCTGCAGTTCCAATTTTGACCTTCTTAATATTTAATGTTGCTGCATAATATTATGAATCTATATTGGGGCCTTCTACTTCCATTTCACTTTCCACTTCTAGAATATGTATGTTGAACATATTATCTTATGTTGAATATTCTTCCTCTACGACGTGATAAGAATGTACCAATTGTTTAATTGTATGTCTAGTCTAATTATGATATGTTGGGAGTATTTCAAACTTTGGTTCTTCAAATATCATGTTTCTTACCACTTTCAACGTTGTATCTATCTCTATATTTTCATGCTCAAAGGAAAATGTAACTTTGAAACTTTGATATATCTCTTCCTAGTTAGCAGTTTCTATGCAATTTCTTGCTCTGTGTACCAGTTCTTCAGAATGCCTTCTAGTGTGTGAATAAAATGGTGTGGCCATTCTTCTAGTGGTAATAATATCCACTAAACCATGCACCTCTCTACATGTTATTTATATTGTAAACCCCCCTCATATTTCTCCTCATATATATGCTCTTTCTCTGTGCCGAATCTGATGCACAGTAACCTTTTTCATTGAAACCAATTGTTGATCTTTTCCTTGTGTGTACCCCACCATCTTGTAGGTGTAGCTTTTAAAGAAATATATAATGCTGGTAAGATCTGATTTCCCATAACCTCTACCTCATACTTTATTAAAAATTCTTCTAAATTATTCAAGCCATAAAAATTAGGAGGTTCTCTTACCTCTGTACCAACCCATCTAAGTACATGCGTCATTCTGGCACATCTCCTAGTAGATAATTCATGTATTCGCTGCTGTCAGTTTTCCATTCTTGTGTCAGAGTCTGAAGAACAAGAACTAATACTCCTCCAACTGAGCATGCTATCTGTAGTTGGGTTTATATAATCCTCTTCGCCCATGGTAGTTCTATATAGTTGATTCACATCTTCTGTAAGATTATTGTCTGTCATAGATTCCAATACCTGCTTCCTTTTGAGGGGTCCAATGGTGCAATAACTGTATATTCTCCAAACTCAAATATCATCTTACTTGTCTTCAAATTGATAATATCTTGGTTATCAAAATCCCAACCAGACCCAATAGTGTTGGATATGGCAAAGTATTTCCCACTATGTCAATAAATTCAAAATATTCCATGGTGTGCATGTCATCTACATCTACTAGAATCCCCTTCAACCTCCCAATTGTAACCACTCAATGTTGATTTTCCAACTTCAAATAAATAGGTGAATACCCCAATTGTGGTTCTCCCATAGCTTCCCAGGTTTTCTTTAGCAGAACATTGACTTCAGATCCTAAGTCTAGTATAATATCCCCCATATTGAAATCTCCTATGTTGGCATTGAATCTAAATTCCCTACTGGTTCTTCTCTTTTTACGAACCTGATTTACTCTTTTTACCCCTTCTTCTCTAGGATTACATTTTTCTAACAAATTCTGCAAGACTTAGACTTTTTTTCACTCAACAATTTGACACAAGCTCCCAAAACGTTTCTTAAGTTAGTTAATTATTATGAATATTGTTATTGATTAGTCTAATCAAATAATGAAGGCATGTCACAAACTGGTATCTCATCTACTACCTTCGTTATTGAAGTGGATGTGATTTTTTCCTTCAAGATCTCTTGTCTTGCTTCCTTGAATATCTATTTCTCTTTGTGCGCATCAAACTTATGTTCAGGCGTTGTATTCTTCCTGACCAACTATTATTGTTCCTAATCCTTCTTGGCTACATATTTTTCTGTCTTAGCTCCACCCCTAGTCACTATGTTAGTCTTCTTTTGTTCTTATTCTCTATTTTCCACCCTAATCCATTGTATGTTTTGATTAGTTTGGTTCCTCTTGTCCTTTATATTTATCAAAAGTGTAGGAAAATATTATGTTTCATGGTATGTTGTGTGACAATACATACATGTCATAGGTGGTTGTAGGCAGTCTCTTGCATAGTGCTTTGGTTTCTGATAGTTATGACACACTACTAGTCCTAGACCTCCTCCAAAGCCTCTTCCTTCACAACCTCCTCCTCTGAATCCTCATATGTTTCCCTAATTATCTTCGCGCATTGTGTAAAACTGAGGTCCTTGATTATACTATGGTTGCAGGCTATTATACTTTTGTAGTGTTGTGCATTGCTATGCAGGATTATACTATTGTTTCCCTTGAAACTGTTGTGCATTATACTTTGGCTATGCTGCAAACTATTGCACTGGATTATACTATGGTTGTTGCGCAAGTTTTCCCATTACATGTTCAACCTGCACCCTATATGTATCTTCAATCCTTTCTTTCATCATATCCATTGTTCTACAATCCTTGTCTTCATTTCCAACTAACTTACAAAAGTTACAAAATGTTATCTTCGGTACTTTATGATATTTTTGCATTAGGGGGAATTGATAAGGATCATGCCCATGTGTTTTTCAAATCTCACACCATGGTCCTCCTGAAGCTAAAGGGTTTGGAATACCCACTCCAATATATTACGAAAATAATAGACACTCATTCTTGGGATGGCCTTGTGTCCTGCACATTGTACACCAGACATCTTCTCTTTTGTCCTTTCCTTTGTTTCGATCTGATCGGAATATCAAGTTCTTCAAATATTGCTTCATCTCTTCCACAACTAGATCTATATTCTTGTATTTTTTTTCCTCTAGCTGTAAAGTTTCTTGCAGGGCCTCACCCTGACTTTGGAATTTTTGTTGTCTCAAAGGATACTTCAAGTGTGCCAACGAAGAATTAACAAACAAATGTCTATGTTGTGTATCAATAATAGTGTACTTTAACTTGAATTTTAGCCTCTTGAATTTATGGTTTAATTTCCAGACTGATTCTCCTGGTTTCTGCTTGATCTCTATCATTTCATTCATAAACTGGTCTTCTAAACTTGGCTTCCGAAATTCATTTTTTAACTTTATCTTCACATTTGATACAGTTGAAGGTGTTCCTGTTGGGTTATTTTTTGAGAGACCCATGTACCAATCTAATGTGTGGTCTCTAAAAGTGATTTCCAACTGTGAAACCTTTGTATCCTTGTCTTTAATATGCTTTTCTACCCATATATTCTCATAGATGAACACTTTTTTTTCTGGATCATCCGACCCATCCCCTTGGAACTCTGGTAACGTGATAGTTGGATCTTGTCCTGCCATTCTGAAATTTGTTGAACTACCACCTTTGTGCGGTGTATATACTTGATTGCTACTTGTTGAACTTTCACTTCTGCTACTGGACCCACGTCCTGTAAAGATTCTTCTTCCATTAATCACTTGTTGGTTGACCTATTTTTCTCCTTCAGTTGTCATAGTCGTGCATGGGGTTGTGGGTTCCACACTAATTCAGATCTGCAGTGAAGATCCTTCTTCTACATTAGACCCAAGACCTATGGTTTTCCTCTCATATGTGGAACGCAAGATATCCTCAATCTTCCATGTGGTGCAGAGATCCGCTACCTCTCCCTCATAGTTGTCCAATCCCTCTCGCTCTTCTACAACCCTCTTCTTAGTATTCATATTATACTGGTAGGATCTTCCACTATGTGTCACACCTGCATTCCTTATGATTTCCCTGGTCTGTTCATCATTCATCATGATAGGGTCCATTTCCTCCTTCTTTTTTATACTCTCTAGAGCCTTCTACATTTCTCAGATCTTCCTTATTACTTCCCCCAACTCCCCCATACGTCCAGAGTGATCTAGTTTTATGATTCCATGGTCATCACACATTTATCATGTAATAGGATCTTGATCGACGTGTAAAGTGACCTAATGTACCTCCCTATGGGTCCCTTCAAGAAATCCTACTTTGCAATAGTATATGACTTCGTTGTATCTACTGCAAACTCAGAGATAAACCCCGTAGTAATGTTTTCTAACCAGAAATCCACTATTGACGTGAATTTATTATTAACCCTTTCCAACCGCACAATATTTTGAACAATCCATACTACTGGCCTAATCTGATTAGTCGACTGGGTATCTTTCAACCTCAATATCCACTTGTGTAATAACTATGGAAAGAAACAAAAATATGCTTCATGTAAATCAGTAAACACAAACCTCTATAGGTACCGGCGTGGTGTATACCTAGAACCCTTATTATGTTTCTACGTGAACTCCAATTTCTTTGCCTCCAACCATCTTTCAATCTATTTCTTTGTAGGATTCCATGGCTTGAACATCCCTTTCTACCTCTGCATCTTCTTCACCAAACCACTTTCTAGCTCTCCTTCTGAGTTCTATCCGGCAACATAACCATTTGTTAGACGTATGGTTTGACCCTGGTTCTACCTTAGTTCTCCAACAAAACCCTTTTCACCATCGACCCTTCTGGTAAACCAGAAGGCTACACTCCACACAAAGTGCACAACACAGTCTCACCTGAGATGCCTTATGGGTGACTACAGGATGTAGGTGTCTGCAGTCATGGAATGGATTGGGATTCTTCTTCTTACTTATATTTCTACTTAAACATGCATTCTAACATACCATTAATCAGATCTACTATTTCATTCATTTATCATATTCATTCTTCATATATATTTCTTGTGCACATTGTAATTTAAACAATTCATTCATTTAACCATTAACCATAATTGCAGAAATAATAAAAGCATTCAGACACATTTGCAACACATGGTTTTATCATGGTTCACCCCCCCAGGGATACGTCCAAAAAGATCTTCTTTTATTTATTCTTCTTCATAAAAATGGTGTTGTGTGCATTACATCATAGGATAAATAGAGTAGTGAGGTGGACCAGGGTTGCACCAAGATCCAAAGCTTGTGACCTGACCCTTAGTTACATCAACTCCATCTGAGCTTTGCATCTCTCACCAAAATACAGACTCAAAAAGGTTCTCCAAGTACTTTATTCATGAAAAAAGTCGCACAAAGATCTCACACAAATACATAGATGCCTCGATGTACCTTAGGCTTATTCTATTTATACTACAAAATTGTGTTAAAACCATTACTATACCTCAAAAACTCTAACCCTAACATGGCTAGGTTTGTCCACATCTGCATTGGATTTCTGCAAATTTTGTTCCGCACATTGCTTTTCCTCAAAATATGTCGCGCTCTCCTTCTTGGTTCAATCTTTATCGTTTGATGAGTTGTTATTGATATTGAATTTTATCCACCATAGGCATGTGCCAACACCCCTAAAGTAAGGAAAGAAGTTACTTAGAAAAAGTATAAATACCCATCAAGGAGTCTTTCATAAATACAATTCACATACGTCTTTATTGATTATCTATCTTGTGAAGAAATTTTGGTCTATTTGTTGAATCTGAGGTTGAGTCTGAGGTAGCAAGTTTGAGGGTGCGAAGGAAGGTCGAAGGTGAAAGTCTCAGAGTTGTAGAAAATTTAAGAAACCCTAGTTTATGAGGTATCTGTGGGTTGTAGGTTAGAAGGGAGTAGATGTACGTGGGCTGTAGTGGAGAAAAACATGGATATATGTAGGTAGCAGTGGAGCCAATCGGGTATCTGTGAAAATATTGTGAAAGGGCGTGAAATGATGCTTATACCAAATTGTTAATGCCCAAGTTGGTTTACTCATCTTTCATCTGATACAACAGAGTGTAAGGTACCAGATCCATTATAATATCTGAAAATAGAAATATTGTAGAGAATAACAGCAGAAAAACACAATATATGAAACCACATCACGAAAATAATACCTTTATTGATAGGAAACAATTTTCACTTGCCTCTTTGAGGAGGAAACCTCCAGAAAAGAAACACTCTATTACAATAATTCTCAAGAAAAAAACTTATCATTCCCTTGACTCCTATTTATACTAAATCTATCTACCAAAAGAACAATCTAGAGGAAGATCTTCTAAAAGAGGAAGATTCTATTGGGTCTTCTTACATTTGACTTATTCTTCCTTATTACTAAGCCTTATTAATATTGGTCCTTATTACATGGAAAGTATATTATTATAACTAGATGCAAGGTTAGGAAGTTTAGGTCCCTAATATGTCCTCCCCCTTTAAAAAAAACATTTTCCTCAAGGCTTGAGATGAGGAAATTGGTGCAGAATGGTAGTTGGATCTTAGGTGGCATTTGTTGGAGTTGTATCTTTCCACTATACTAACACTTCCATGATGGTGTGTTGACGGAGACAATGCTCACGTTGGTCCAATATTTTTTGTGTCTGCAACCAGATGGATCCTTCTTCATCCAACTTGGGAATATTGGTTTGAGTTTGGCACTTACTTCCAATCAGCTTTTTTAAGAAGGATACATGAAAAATAGGATGGAGCTTAGAATGACTCGGAAAAGATAACTGATAGGACACCTGTCCCACACGCTTAAGAACTATATAAGGGCCATAAAATTTGGGTGTCAGCTTCTAACAATGGTCAACCTTGAGTGAAGTATTCTTATAAGGTTGCAATCGAAGAAACACCTGGTCCCATTTAGCAAATTGACATTATGAGCTATCTTGATATGCTTGTTGCTTCATGAAATTTTGATCCATGACAAAATTATCTTTGAGGGTACAAAGAATAGCCTCTTGAACTGTAAGAGTTTGTTCAACCTCCTGGACCTTCAAGACATTGGACATGTATGAGAGAACGAAAGGAGGATTTTTTCCATATAATTCTTCAAAAGGAGTCATGCAAGTAGATTTATGGTAAGAAGTGTTGTAGAACAATTCAATGAGGGGTAACCATTGATCCCACTGATGTTTATTCTCAAATGAAAATCACCTCAAACATGTTTCCAAACACTTATTGACAACTTCAGTTTGACTATTAGTCTGGGGATGATATGTTGTGCTGAGATGAAATTGGGTGCCCTGTAGCCTCAACAATTCTTGCCAAAAAATGTTGGTGAAAGTGGGATCTCATTCAGAGACAATGAAATGAGGCATGCCATGAAGCTTGAAGATATGATCCATGAAACGTTGAGCCACTGTGGATGTAGTGAAAGAGTGTTGAAGAGAAAATAAATGAGCATATTTGGAAAGACGATCAACGACCACGATGATGACAGATGTATTTCCCAATTCAGGTAATCCAACAATGAAATCCATAGAAATATCTCTCCAAATAACGAGTGGAATTGGAAGTAGTTGTAGTGTGCCCAGGGATTTGAATGTTTCTCGCTTGTTGTATTGACATAAATCACTTTCCACCACAAAGGCGTGGACATCCTGCTTCATACTATCCTAGTAAAAAGAACGTTTGACCCTCTCATAGGTTTTTTGTAAACCCAGAATTCCCAATTGTGGGTGTAGCATGAATCTTGGAAAGCATCGTGGATTTAATTTGTGATTGTTTGATTGAATAAAAAAGTCCTTTGTACTGAATATATTCATTGTGCCAAGAGTAATGTGAAGAAAATGGAGAATTGTCTTGCAATTTTTGTATCAAACACGAAAGTTTGGGATCTTGCAACCATTCTTGGAGAACAACTTGGAGGAAATCTGGTACAATGAAGGATAGAGAAAAGAGGGACCCTTCATCTTCATATTTCCTTGAAAGAGCATCCACAACCACATTGTCTTAGCCTTTCTTGTAAATGATCTCATAATCATATCTAAATATCTTGGTCACCCATTTTTGTTGCTCCAGGGATGAAAGTTGTCACTCCATAAAATACTTGAGGCTCTGATGATCTGTCTTAATTTGGAAGTGTTTCCCCAATAGATAAGGATGCCAAAGATACACAACATTCATAATGGCCATCATTTCCTTTTCATAGATTGATTGACCCAAATGGCGCTTCGATAGTTGTTTTCTAGTGAAGGCCAAAGGTCTACCATCTTGTATAGGGACTACGCCAATTACTTTCCCTAAAGTATCACAATCCAGGATAAAGGTATTTCTGAAGTCAAGAAGGGCCAGGACATGAGGAGTGCACATATCCTCTTTCAAGGCTTGGAAGGAGTGATCAGTTGTTGGATTCCAAATGAGAACATTATTTTTAATGAGAGCAGTAACAGGCATCGCAATTTTTCCACAATTCTTAATAAACTTGCGATAATAGCATGTTAAACAGAGAAACCCACATAAGCTATTGAGATTCTTGGGATGATACCAATCTTTCATAGCTTCAATTTTTTTAGGATCTAGCCTGACACTATCCTTGCCAACAATATGACCCAAGTATTCCACTTCCGAGGCTCCAAAAGCACATTTAGATTGTTTGAGAAAAAGTTGGTGTTGAGAGAGTATATGAAGAACTTGATCCACATGGGAAAGATGGGCTGCCCTTTTTTTACTATATATGAGAATATCATCAAAGAAAACTAAGACAAAATGATGGAGAAAAGGACGAAAACCATGATTCATGAAGCTTTAGAGAGTGGAGGGAGCATTAGATGGCTATAATTTCTTAGTGAATATGAATTTGATATCAAGCACATCAAGGGGAATGAGAATAAAGTGGTTGATGCACTCAGTAAGAGGGTGCATGATATTCATGCTACAACCATATGTATAAGCCTAATGTAAAAGATAGATTTTTGGGATCTGTAAATTTAGACCAACATTATTTACAAGTCAAGGAAAGCATACACCAAGGTAATTTACAACCAAAGTAATAGTATTATGAGATGGGAGATGATGGAATATTATTGCACAAAAACATATTATATGTTCCTAATTCAAATGAATTAAGGAATTTGATATTAAAGGAGACACATAATGTTTCATATGGTGGACACCCAGGTTATCACAAAACCATTGCATCAATAAAGAGCCAACATTTTTAGTCAGACATGAAGAAGGATGTGGTTTCTTACATAGCCAAATGTATGGGATGCCAAAGAGTGAACATTGAGCATGGACACCCAAGAGGTTTTCTATATCCATTGTCAGTTCTAGAGTAGAAGTGGGAGGTAGTAACCATAAAATTCATCACCAAGTTGCCTAGGAAAACAAGGTAAAATGACTCAATAATGGTGGTGGTGGACAAGTTAACCAAGGCTACACATTTTATTCTATTCAAGATGAATCATAAAGAAGCCAACAATGTTGATATTTACATGAAAGAAGTTTCTAGAATGCATGGAGTGACTAAGGTGTTTTTTTTTTATATTGAGCTTCCAAGTTTACCTCTAACTTTTGGAATGGATTCAGCACAAATATGAACTTCGGAATAGCATATCACCCACGTACATATGGGAAAAAAAAGAGAATTAATTAGGTGATCGAAGATATGTTGAGAATTTATTTGATGGATAAGCCATCCAAGTGGGAAGAGTACCTACATTTGGTGGAGTTGTCATGCAACAATGGGTATCAAGCCTCATTGAATATGAGCCCATTTGAATATTTGTATAGAATAAAGTGTAATACTCCAATGAGTTGGGACAATCTAGAAAACATAGTAGTGCTTGGGCCAAAGATGATCAAAGAGATGGAAGAACGAATTATTAAAATAAAACATAACTTGAAGGAATCCTAGGATAGGAAGAAAAGTTATGCATACAAAGGTAGAGTAGATAGATAATTAAGAGTGGGAGAATATGTGTTCTTAAAAGTAAATTCCAAGAAGATCTCATTGAAGATAGTTAACTACTCTAAGTTGGAAACTAGATTTCCTGGGTCATTTGAGATATTGCATAGCATAGGGCTAGTTGCATACATTATTGCATTTCCTACTTCCATGAATTTGCATAATGCGTTTCATGTATTTTTATTGAAAAAGTATGTAAATGACCCTAACCATGTCGTTGATTGGAATTTGATTCAAGTGGAGAGAAAATGGGGCTTTAAGGTGGAGCCAGTAATCCTAGATTGGAAATTCAAGGTGCTCCAAAACAAATTCATTGGGAAGGTAAATTATCTAGGAGGATCCAAGAATGCTCACAAAGGTCCAGGAGGAACTAGAATGCTCATAGAGGTCCAGGAGGTTCCATAAAATCCCAAAATTCAATAATCTCAAATGATCTTGAAAACACCATCAATGTGTAGAGATCGATGATAGCTTTCCAACGATGCACAAATTGCCTCAAATGAATTTCGTATGCAAATGATATGGATCGTCAAAGTTCGAGTCAAACTAGGGAAAAATTCAAAGTCAAAGAGGTCCAAAAGGGTGACTTGTGTCACCACTGCAAGGGTGACACATGGCATGACCATACAGGTCGTACAATGCTGACATGGCAGGCAGGTGACATGGCATATCTAGTTGGCAGATGATTGGGAAATTTGTACAATCAAGGTGGACCAATTATATGTTGACATGTGGCATATACAGTACAAATGGACCAATGAGAGGACATGTGGAAACCTCCCATTGGCCAATTATGGTTTATGTGTGTTACAATTTTATGGGAGTCAACAGGGGTCGAACCCGCAACCTACATAAACCTTACCCAAGCCTTTTTTTACCATTACACATACCAAGATGCACATATATTGATGAATACACATTGTCCAATGTAGGCACGAATATTGAGGTACAAATTTGCATAGATTTGCATGAAGGAAGAGGAGCCTAATTGGCATTGTCTAGATTTTCATGCCATGAGGTATATTGATTGAACATATGCATGTTTATACTCATTTTTCTGAGAGGAGTTCAATGGTGATGCTATTTTTGTTCTAAGAGGTCATTTGTAAAATTCTTAGTCCATATTGCCATTAATGGGCACCATAGTTCATCGTTTGGCATGTAAAGAGGGTAAAATTGAGCCAATTCGGAATTTGGTCGAATTTATACTCAAATTTCTCAGAATTTCACAAAGAATTCAATGGTAAACTCATTTTCTGAGTTTGAGTAGTGAAATTCAAGAGAGTGCATAAAATTGGTTTTTTGTAAGTTCATATTGTAATGTAATTTGGTATTTTGAGATGATGAAGAAAAATATTACTATCTAAGAGGACTTGAAGATGAATTAAATTATCTCATCAATATATGTAGTTTGAGTTATTTTATTTTATGTTGTGTCATCTCAGTTTTGGATAAGGACCACAACATCATCTTTTTTCAAATCACCTCAATATGATCAAGCATCAATTTTGAATCAGGTTAGATGCAATATGTACATTTTAAAGGAATAAGTGTATCTAAGGATTTTTCAATCAGTAAAGGTTCAATGGACCTATTACAACTCTACCGACATGACATGGGAGATAAAATATGCCATGTAGTAGGCATACCCACAACTACTTTGATATTTTGATGTAAAAAATGTATATATATGGACACCTATATGGTGATGTATATTGAGGATAGTGTAAAACTAGGGGGGGATGTAACACTCCAGTTTTGATACCCAAGAGTTTTAATTGTACATATATTCTATATAGGTTGGTGAGCTGCATAGTATGGTCAAGGGTCAATTTATGTATATTTTGTATCAAATATAGTAATAAAAACACATAGTTGGTTGTGATATGAGAGGGACGAAACATTGGGGGGATATCACTCCATGAGATGGAATTGAGTTAGCTCTATTTTTTTGGTAAACTATCTAGTTGACTTGTCTTGTAATCGACTAAAGTATTTCCTAGTCGACTTTCCTTGTCATCGATTGACTCATTTCCTTGATCAACCAAAGTATAAAAGTTATAATATTTTATTAATGTTTATATGTGATAGGTGCTTAAACTGAGGCCCAAAGTGGATAAATTATAAATGATATTATTTTGTTTTCCACATACCTTAAAGTACACTAAAGGAAAAATCTTCATGGGAAAGTATGCTAAGGGTCCCTAGGTTTGTAAATACAACCATCATTCTATCATTTGATCATTCTTCTTTTTGGTTGTTGGGACTATGTTCACTCTCTGGTTATGTATTGAGTTCATCATTAACCTATACGATTTAGACTATTATGTCTATGATGGAAGGTTGGGGATGTATGTCACCTATATCTGATATGAAATTTCTTGTAGGCATGAGCATGGGACTGTTGTGATTGATATTTCATAGACAACTATATTTTTTGGATCCACAAGCATTGATGTTACTAGATAGGTTGCACTAGAGACCTAGAGTGGGTGAGAATTGCATGAGTTATTGCGGGATAGAGAAGTGGATTCCATCCCTAGGGTGGTGTAGGTTGGGGAGGAGAGCTGGGTGGTGGAAAAGGTTGTAGGTGTCTATATGTTGTCATTTTGTTGGTATTGGGTTGTGTGAGGCAGTTAAGAAATCCATAGGAGTTATTTTTCCTTATGGATTCATAGCCCCAGCTTGGGGGTGGCCTACTGTTGAAAAAATTCGATCAACAAAGCCTATGGTTGGGAAGAATGTCATTTGTATGGATCTAGTCGGTGAAATTTATTTATAAGATAAATGTTATGGTTTTTGTGTTATCTTATAAGTTATTTATATGAATCTTATTGCTAAAGATGTTGTGTTTTTTAATAAATTACATGTTGTTATAATTATGTGAATTGCATGAGTTGATTGTCATAGCATGCATAATTCTTTGTATAACTGGATAGATAATATATTGGTATCATATTTAGTAATAAGAGTTAATTATGAGCCAGATTGAAATCATTTTAGATACTTGACAAGTACAATGTCAAAATGGTAGTAACATGGCTTAGCATGGGGCTAGGTATGTTACAAATGGTCATATTTCGATTAAGCCTATTGGTTGAATGTTCAAAAGGGGCCCAATCATTTTTATTTTCCACCAAGGTTTTTTATTCAAATAGTTTTATAGGTCAATCTTATAATAGGATTGATGACCCTATACATGTGCGCACACGTGTGTGTGTGTGTGTGTGTGTGTGTGTG
>JZKD02S2370453.1:91249-105924 GCA_000966675.3 Picea glauca
CACAAACAAGTGACACTTATTTATAGCAATAATAGTTGAACTCCAGGAGGATACTCTCATGGCACTCGCAACGTGCAAGGATATGGAGCCATAGTACGAGAAAGTGCAGCAAGCCTCAGAAAAAATTGACTACATTGGTGTAGTCTAGCAAGGACGGGATAAAGAAAAACACGACATCCAGGTGTTGAGAGAAAATAGTATTGAACGCACAAAAATATCAGTCAAGTATTGGGCCAAAATGTCTCGGGAACCACACCGAGAAATTTAGGGGAAATGGGCCAAGTGCGAGAGACACTAGTTTAAGATCAATCAGGTGATGAAAGATATCGGACTGCTCGAGTTCAACACACCCGACAATTTCATCGAATTTCCCGACATGGTCGAATCACATGCCAATCAAGATTCTTAATGGGTCAAAAGACCAGCAAAGGTGACCGACATAATGCCATGATAGGTGCAACAATTTTTGGAACATCCGATCAGTGCTTGGACTATGCTTCAGCAGTTAAGTGCTAGTTTGGTCAAGTATTGGGTGCATGTGGTGGATATCAGAGAAGTTTACGCAGACCCGATGGAACATCACAGATTTCCATACACCCAAACCTACGAGGAGTTATTCATCAATTGGTTGGAGTATGAGAAAAGTCACCCTTTCAAGTGATATCTTGAGTTGATTGTTAGAAAAACTATTAGAAGAGAATGCCACGTGGTGAATTTTGTTTACTTATCTACACTTAGTTGTTATTTTCAATTTAATTTTATGTTATAAACAAGAACATCGACCAATTAGTCAATGGTCGATGGTTTCTGCAAGAAACTCTCTTTTTTGGTTTTGTTAAGAACTATTTTCGAGCTACCTTTAATAGAGAAGTCCTTCTAGACCAGAGACAATTTATATTTTCATCAAATGCATGTGTGATTAGACTTGGAGAAGAACTATTTCTTATCTCGTCTCATGAATGGATGTTGTAATGAGTAAGAGATATTGAAACTATTGTTAAGTTATCTGATGCAATGTTTTATAATTATTTTATTTAAATGATGAAGATGAATCGTTGTGTTATCATGTGATGGATGATTAGTGTAGGTGATTTATTTTGCTTGCCATTATCTTATCACATATGTTTTTTATTTATGATAATTAGTATCTCAGACAATAATTGGATGCTCACACGGTTAACGTTTTAGTACTAGGTCTGTGGTATATAATTGTTGTCTGCATTCTTGAGTAGTGGTTATCCCAATCTCAGCCTCTTCTCCAG
This sequence comes from Picea glauca, assembly GCA_000966675.3. Lineage (NCBI taxonomy): Eukaryota > Viridiplantae > Streptophyta > Pinopsida > Pinales > Pinaceae > Picea > Picea glauca. Next base: position 92,512 of record JZKD02S2370453.1, read on the forward strand.
TATTTTAGAACCTTTTCCCATTTTTTTTCCAAGTTGGTTTATACCAGCTTACAATATTATATCGGTCCCACCTAAGAGAAAATACAAAAAGAGAAATTCCAAACTGAAGGAGACACCTTCACAAGAAAAACGTAAAGCCGATCGATTAATTGGCCAGATCACAAGATCTGGAGAACCATTCCATCATTAAACATTGTAGAGACTAATTGGGCCTCTGTGGTGGGTTCGGTTCCTACTGTTGATTTAAAGGGATTTATGACCCATCAACAGAATTGGCACTAGAAGGAGGGCCAGATAATGAATGGATGAATACATATTTCACATAATATTTTAGACAACTTGTAGATTCAAAACAGCCCACATGCATGGCTAGTCATTCCCAAGATAGCCCATATACACTGAGTACTCCTCAAACAATTAACTCACCCCAGATGAGGAAGAACGTTTTTACCCTAACATACCTTATGCTCTCTCTCTCGAGTAATTAAATCAATTAAGAAGAATCACAAGAGCATACGCCCAACAGATCGATGCATTGTCCTTACCTCCGATACTTACTCAAAGAAAAAAAGAAAGTAGACCAGTGGCTATTACTCCTGATGAGGTTTTCTTTCACATAGTAGAAGGCCTAATAGATTTTGCAATCACTGAAATTGAACATCCTCTTAATCTAATCCCTGAAACGCTAGTCGACGATGTCTCTAAACCAAACAACTTTTTGGAAGAGGAGGAGTTTAATTCGGAATCTGAAGATATGGAAGACAACAATGACCATAATGAAGAAAGGATAAACCCACCACTGAAAAATCAACCCTAGTTTTCCAGAGACGCTTTGGCCCTCCTGGGACCAATCCATAACCTTCCGTGACATCCAGAGAAGTTACTTCCTAAGTTCGACCTAGAAACCTCAGGATTACCTGAAGATCATATCAAGAAATTTATACTAGCGATTAGACTTATGAATGTCCAACATGAAGACATATTTTGCAGGTTGTCCCCCCTACACTTTTGAGAAATCATCCTCCACATGGTATTTTAACCTACCTGTAGGATCCATAACTAGTTGGACAAAGTTTCAAAAGGATTTTTTAGACAAATTTACCGAAGAAACCACTACAGGAGCTCTGATGATTGAATTGTTCGCAGCGACCATGAATTCCAAAGAAAAGGTTAAATATTTCAATAAAATATTCACAACCATCTTAAACAAATTTCATCCCTAAGATAAACCAACTCAGGAGTTGCAAATCGAAGTATATGCTAATGTGCTCCTAGATTTTATTTCCATGTTTATGAAGAGGGCTGCCAAAAGAACCTTAGCTAAGAATTTTGAACAAGCCCAAACAATATAATTCTATATGAAAGGGTGTAAAGAAGGCTAGGTCTCTTTAGTTAAGAAATAATTTCAACCTCCTCCTAGGATAGGACTCCTTTTGACTAGACCGCCAAGGAAACAAGCTGAACATAATCCCGACAAGGGTAATGGAGACATAGAATATCTACAACACATGATTAAGAAATTATCAAACTCATAGACATCAAGAGAAATGCAGGTGAGAGAAACCAAGGGCAAAGGCGATATAATCCTTTCTTTAAAAGGAATCCGCCGTTCAAAGCAATTGAACCTCCCCAAACTAACTTGAATATTGATCTAGGGAATGTAGCATCTGATTCTTTCTGTACTTATCACCAGGAAAACCACTCCGAAAGAGACTACCCTCAATGGGTGCATGCCATGAATTTTATGTCCAATCGGTTTCTATATGAATTCTCCCTAACTAAACAACCAAGCAGTTCAGTTATGAATGTTGTTGACTAGGAAGAGATTGATCCAGCAGAAGATACAACCATGCTAATATGGGATCCTCGCCTAATCATGCCTTCCAAAGACCTATTTGAGCTTCAAGAACCACCCAAAGAGGACTTGGTTGTGCAAACAAGAAGTAAAGATCCTCCCGTCTCAAAGGATCCTACTACCACCCAAACATCGAGGGAAAGGTCAACTCCTGATCACCCGAAAGCAACTTTTGCACCTCGTAAGAACCCTATGAGAATCCATACCCAGGAATCACCCAAACTGGACTACAACGTAGTTGAATATTTGAGTAAGTTGAAGGATAATATATTAGTGATGGACATATGTAGAATCCCTAAGAAAAAATATTTCCTGCTACAAGCATTGAAATCAGTAGAAAACCCTACAACAAGCAATGAGCAACAAAGAAATCTAACTTACACATATCTAGTAAATAAACCAATTGTGAATACTTGCTCAGAATATAAGAAGGGAAAACCTTTTTTCCCATCATTCCTCTTAACGTTTGAAGTCTTCAACAAGAACCTCCACAATTGTTTGGTAGATTCAGGATCATATTCCAACGTTATGCCCTCGTCTATTTGTAAAAAATTAAATGTCATTCCTCTCAAGAGTGATTGTTGGCACAGGGGCAAACCCAGGGTTCAATGCTACAACAGCCCACCAACAAAACCCTAACTACCGAACCTTTTGGAAACACCTACGAACTAGATGAAGTCTCACCCGAGGTAGAGGCAGGGGTGGTTGCAGGAATCAGGTGTATGCAACCTTAGATAGGACACAGATATGTGATTGTAATACTTAACAGAGCACTTAGCACCAACAATTCATCAATATTTAACCACTATCCACTTCAAAGATAAAACAGAGCATAGCATCATTCAGTCAAAGATGATGTATCTAAGCACTTATCATAGAGAAGTAGGTTAGATATAGCATATTCAAGCACTAAGCCCATTCACATGGGTCAGATCTAGCATTCATATACATCATTAGCACAAAGCATAAACAGATCTATCTATCTATATCAAATCACTTAGAAAGTAAAGACATAAACACATCAACACATTGCACAAAGCAGAGAAACACAACATATATGTGGTCCACCCCCACCCTTGGGCTACATCCACCAATTCTTCTTCTTTATTATATTCTTCAATAGGTTAAATGCACAGATCCTTAAAACCTTACTCCTTATAGGACAAGAGATCTGCACAGCTCACTAGATCCTCCTTCCCCAAGTAGATATAAGCACACAACCTTCCACAACCTCTTACATTGACTTGCACTTAGTTATGCAAGTCTCACATAGTATGCACAAAGCACTTACAATCCTTCAATCACATAGATCTATCACTTATCATATTAGCCTAACATCACATAGATGCACAACGTGTTCTCTCTTACATATCCTAGACATCTATTTATACATTATAAAATAGGCCTAAACATGGGTAAACCCATAGGCCGACATCCCATACCTGTTACATAATCCCAAATCCAAAAAAGGACCCAAAAAGGGGCTGAGATCCCACGATCTATGATTTGTCTTGCGCTCCTCCTTCGACAGGCTGTCGAAGTCCAAAAATACATCAAACTTGACCAAGGATCTCCCAAAACTTGGTCAAGGGCCAACAAGCCCCCAACACTCACCTGTGACTCATCCCGAGTCACTCTGATATGGATAATTCCACTTCAAAATCCTCAAGTGCAGATCGATATTCCTTGACTTGATGTTGTGCATTGGCCTCTTGTTCAGCGAAATCTTGGATGACTGTGTCATTGACAGGTCCCTCTAGGTGTTGTTTAGCTGTAGTGACAACCTACTCCAGTTTTGCTACTCGTCCTTCTACCTCTGTGAAAAATTAGTAAGCCTTATCTTGTACAGGTTGGAGCCTTTGAGTTACTTCCATATCTCTGCTCTGGATAATGTAGATTTGCTGCTGGGAAGTGCACTGCTCCTGGGATCGCTTCATTCTTTCCATAACTGACAAGGGATTCAGCTACGCTTGTATCATTTTGGATTGATACTTCACCTCTTGGAGCTGTGACTCCAGTGCCTCCAGTTCTAGATTCTCAACAATTTTCTTGCAGATATGGGCATTGTGATTAGTAAGTTTCTTGCATTCCATAGTAAGGGATTTTATTCTCTCAACTGCGCTTCAAGAAGTTGCTTCTCTTTGGTCCCTTACATCCTGTGGAGTCTTGGGCACTACGTGGAGATCTAAGTCTACTATGCGTTGTTGTAGCTGTTGGATAACTTCTGTGAGCTGCTCGACTTGCTGCGTGACTCGTTCATCTGCCTTTATTTTGACAACTATCACAGAGCGAAGTGCTCTACTAACCACTTCTTTCACTACAAGTTTCTCTACGAGAAACTGTTCTTTTCCTTGTTGTATCTGTGCTTTTTATTCATCAAACTTCACTTGGAGAGCAATATTTTCCTATTCTACATCTCAATGTTGTTCGACAAGTACTCCTTGTAGTTGGGTCAAAGCCTGGGTGGCTTGATCTATTTCCTCTTGTGCTTGACGAAGGTGAGCTTCAACTATATCAGCTAGTCGGTGGAGTTGGGATGGCTCATCTCCCAACTCTGGTTCTCCCAACGCAGTGGAGACTGAACGAATGGACTAAAGGGCCTGTTGCACCCCTCAGAGTTCGACTTCAATCCTATCATACATTTATTCCTTCTTCGCTCCTTGTTTCTCTATTATCTCCAATCAAGCATCATTCAGGGTGGCTATGATGAAGTCAAAATCATCAGAGGTGAGGACAGTCTGCATCTTGGTCATGGAGGATTTCGATTTCTTCCGAGAATAATTTTTTGGGGGGGAAACCTTCCTCTTATTCAAAGGGTCAAACTAGTCTCTGGGTGGTGTGACTTCACCTAGTCTCTGTTCAGCTTCTACTTCTTCACCACCCCCTCAGTCAGGTGACATGGAAGCAATATTCCCTAAGGTGCTGCTTAAGTTTTGGACTTCCTTAGTCTTCTTCTTTCTGCTGGTTCGAGGTGTATTTTTTTCTTTATGGGTGTCCTCTAGGCTATCATTATCATATATCTCTACGGGGTTGGAGGGGATAAGGAGGTCAACAAACCATTCATTAGTGATTTCCTCAAGGTCTTCTTCTGTAAGTTTGTAATATGACTGGAGCTTCTCTTGATGTTCATCTGCTCGCGTTGTAATGTATATAAAGTGTTGATCTATGATGAACTTCATTAGTGGTCAAAACCTTTGTAGGGTGTTTGGATTCATGCGAGGCTTGGCTTCGATGGCTCACTTTAGCTGGACGTAGTATGTATGAAACACAACATTCGACTGCCATTGCTTGTTCATATCTGTTGAATACCACAGGGTAGCGAACTTCATGGCAAGTGGTTTGAACGAATCTATGTCAGGGAAGGTCTCTCCTTCTAGCATCTCCCAGGAAAAAAATGCAATGAGGACCAGGAGCCAGCTGAAAAGAAATTCATAACCCTGATCCTATGCTTCTCAGAAATCTAGTTCCAACTGGTTAACTAGGTAGTTCTCCCAATTCATCTGTAGGCCTTCTGGGCACTTCCTTGCAAGGTCAACGACAAAGCTAGTGACCTGTGTAGGTTGGTTCTTCCTTACTAAATTTCTAGCTATTAGTTGAAATGCGAGGCACATTGCACCACTCTGGATGGAAGCTACCTTGTAGCCTCTTGTTCCCTTCTCAACATCGCCATAGGTGTCCTTGATCTTCTGTGCAAGTGCGTGAACTGTAGCTTTTCCTAGATAAAAGTCCTGTGGGTCGAGTCCTTGCATACTCAGTCCTGTGATACTGTGGATCAACATTGGATCAACTATAATGTGGCAGTCTAGCCATAAGTAGCCACCATGGTAACACAACAGTAGCATCTTTACATAGGTGTTGACTTCCTAATGTCTTCCGAAGTGTGGGATCTTCATGACATTTAGTAGGGTGGTTTGTGCGAGGATCATCGTCCACAACTGAGGGATGATCTTCGAGTTCTTCCCTTTAGTTTTGGTTTGGTACTTGTATGGGGCGAGCATACCATAGATATTTCGATCTCCGAGGTTGAAGTCGTTGAACTTCAATGCTGTGATCTTATCCTGCTCTGCTCAGATTGCGTGTATACCCTTCGGGAGGTATGCAATGACCATAGCATACTCGAAGTATCTTGGCACACTATCATGATTCACCACACCAGCTAGAGGAGGGATGTAATCAGGTAATATAGATGGAATCAACTTCGTGTTTTCTAGGTCGTCTTTATGCTTGGTTCTCTTCTCTAGTGACGGTCGGGATGGCCTCGATCCATGAGCAATCGAAAAAGAGGCTTACAGTCCTCTCGTTGATTATTCTTGTACACTTGTAGACATCAGCATGACTCTTTGAATCATGAGATCGATTAGAAATTCTTTGAAAACTCTCTCTGCTACGCTGAAATCGTCCGACATACACGCTCGGCGTTGGAAATATTCATGTTCGAGGAGTAACATAGACACTGCAATAGGATAGAAGGCAATAGCGCAATGATCATTGTATAAAATCAACAATTCTACGGGCTCAAATTCACGGTTACAAAAAGTGTTCTCGGTGCATGGCGTGACAGGATAAATAGATAACTTGGCAACAGATTGCTTGCAATGGTCAAGAATCTTTGATTAACTTTGTTCTGTCTGTTATGGTGCGGTCCAATGGTCTGGTGGCAAACCATAAATTCCTTTCTACCCATTTGCGGGGTCAACCGAACAGTTATATTGGTCCCAACATCTATATTGCTTCGCCATCGCGAAGTGCCATGTGACGCTGCTTTGTTATCTTGGCGAAGCTCCAATTTTGCAAATTTTCCTTCTGTGAAGTTTCCTCTGGGACCTTTTGTAACTTGTCGATTTTAGCTCTCTTCTTACTTTGTTTTCTAGATTTCTTTCCAGTGAGCTTTGTCTCAGTATGCCTTTTTTCATTATGATTCTTATCTTCTTTTGTCATAGTTACTTTTCTCTGTTGAGATTCTTTCCTAAGAGTCGAGGCTGATACTTATTCTTTATCTAGAATAGGTACTTAAATCTTTTGTGGGTCTTTCAGTGTTCTTGTAACTTCGACATCCAGGTCTCTGGAGTTAGATATCTTCGCTCTATTCTCCTGTTCTTCAATCAAGTGTGCAATTCTTCTAGTCATGAAATATTTTAACTCTTGCTTCTTCTACGCTAAAACTTCTTCTTCTTCCTTCCTTCTCACCTGATTTATTTCAATCCAAGGTTTTCCTAGTAACATGGTAAATGTGGCGTTGTTCTCAATAAATCTAATAATCTCAAAATCTTTCTCTGTTGAAGTTCCATTGGCTATCATAGATATCTGGGTGAGATTTCCACATAGGTTTATCAACTTTCCTCTAAATAGTCCTATTCCTCCTAATGAAGGAATCATAACGGGCTTCCCTAAAAGTTCCCAAGTTCTTTCTGTCATGATATTCACCTATGTTTCCTCATCCAAAACACAGTCAATGTCGAATTATCCTATTATTTCTTCAAGGCATTCTTTTTTTTTGAAGATTTCTGATAAACTATCATGTCGATGGTCATTCAGGGTTTCTTTTATCTGTAGCAATACTTTCTCAGATTCTTTTTGGGGTTCTTCCATTTCTGGATCTTCCTTAGGGTTTTCTTATCTCATGTTCATTCCTTCAAGCTTGGCAATCATTCTAGGGAAATCCAATACTTCATGGTTCATAGCTTTGCAACAAAGACAACTAGGTCTTCTTCTAGGGAATTCCTTAGTAAGATGTCCCGGTCTTCTACAACTGTAACAAAGAGTTAACCCTCTCTTTATGTTAAATGATTCCTAGCTCTTTCTATACTGTGCGCTAGAATCATGGTAGCTAACCTGCAAACATTTCTTTCTAGGATACTGCATCCACTTGTTAGTCCAAACATTCTTTCTATGTATAGGTATAACATATATTTCACTATTCTTATCAGATCTACACATATCAAACCTTCTTTCATCTATTAATTCCCTAGTTTTCAAGCTAGGACATAATCTATCAAACATACCTAGATCCATACTTTAGAAACAAAAATTTTCACTTATCTTACTTCTACAGAGCCCAAAGCTTTCAAATCTATAACTTTTCACTAATATTACCTTTATCAAAGCACAGAGCTTGCAGATCTTAACTCTTTTCTTTTGATCAGACTTCTTTTCTTCAGCAAAGATATTCTTAAACTAAGTAGAGCACTACGCACTAGAGTGACAGATCTACACATAGATATTTCACATCTTTTAGGATAGTTCTTTGGATAAATATTCTTCTTCCTTAGTTCCCAACAATCATAGTTTCAAGTCCCGAAACAGAACCATTTGTTGGCATAGGGGCAAAACCAGGGTTCAATGCTTCAACAATGCACCAACAAAACCCTAAATACTGGCCCTTTCAACAACACCTTCGAAGCAGATGAAGTATCACCCAAGGCAGAGGTAGGGGTGGTTGCAGGACTCAGGTGTCTGCAACCTTAGATGGGACACATATCTATGATTGTAATACTTATCAGAGCACTTAGCACCGACAATTCATCAATATTTAACCACTATACACTTCGCAGATAAAATAGAGCATCACATCATTCAATCAGATCTAATGTATCTAAGAAATTATCATAGATAAGTAGGTTAGATATAGTAGATTCAAGCACGAAGTGCATTCACATGGGTCAAATCTAGCATCCATATACATCATTAGCACAAAGCATAAACATATCTATCTATCTATATCAAAGAACTTAGAAAGTAAAGACATAAACACATCAACACATTGCACAAAGCATAGAAACACATCATATACATGGTTCACCCCCACCCTGGTGCTATGTCCACCAACTCTTCTTCTTTATTAGCTTCTTCAATAGGTTACATGCATAGAGCCTCAAAACCCTACTCTGCATAGGACAAGAGATTTGTGTATCTCGCTAGATCCTCCTTCCCCGAGTATATCTAACCACACAGCCTTCTACAACCTCTTACACTAACTTTCACTTAGCTCTGTAAGTCTCACACAGTATGCACAGAGCACTTACAATCCTTCAATAACACAGATCTAGCACTTAGCATATTAGCCTAACATCACATTGATGCGCAACATGTTCTCTCTTACATATCCTAGAAATCTATTTATACATTACAAAATAGGCCTAAACATGGGTAAACCTATGGGCCGACATCCCATACCCATTACATAATCCCAAATCCCAAAAAGGACCCAAAAAGGGGCTGAGATCCCGCGATCTCTGCTTCGTCTTGCGCTCCTCCTTCGATAGGTTGTCGAAGTCCAAAAATAAGTCAAACTTGACCAAGGATCTCCCAAAAATTGGTCAAGGGCCAACAACGATAAACATGTAATACCAATAGATAGAACTCAGGTCAAAGTCATGGGGGAACTCAAGGATGTAATGATCAGAATAGCGAAACATCCCAAGTTTGTGCAAGTGATTTGCATCATTGTAGTGGATATCCCATAGGCCTATGGGTTATTAATAAGTCAATATTGGTATGAGAAGTTAGACAGATACTTTTGTACATACTGGGAACACCTTTGTCTACCACTGAAGGGATACAAAAATATGATCAGAATCGATAGGGAAAGGTATCTGAAACATACTATCACTGACCTAGAAACGTTGAAACAACCCTCATTGACAAATTTCCTTGTGCTATGCAATTATTCCTACGATTCCTACTTCAGGAAATTTTCCCCTTTCTTATCCGATGTTCCTCTCACTTAGAACTCCGAAATGATTTTTCAAGAGGAGTTGCCAACAACGGAAGAGGAAAACCTCTTCTACCAAGAACCCACATTAGAAAGCTCAGATCCAGCAACACGAAAAGAGGAAAGTAATGGGGAACGAGAAGACGACACACCTTGCCCACAATGTTGGACCCTATATTTTGATGGATCTAAATCACAAGAAGGGTCAGGAATAGGGTGCATCCTCATTAATCCAAAAGGAAAATGACATATCTTGTCTTGTAGACTAGAGTTCGAATGCACAAATAACACTGTCAAATATGAGGCTCTGGTACAAGGATTAAAGAAAGCTATAGACTTAAATGTCAAAGAATTAAAGGTTTTCGAGGATTCTGAAATCATTGTTCAGAAGATAAGGAATACTATACATTGCAACTCCTGCACCTAAAGAATTATCAACAGGAAGTGCATAGGTTAATAGTTCATTTTGAAGCTTTCATTATTACAATGATCTCGAAAGAAAAGAACATTCTTGATGATTCTCTATATACCATTGCCTCGAGGCTATCAGCTCTAGAATATTATGAAGCTTCTCGATTAACTATGGAACTACTCTACAAACCATCGGTGCCCAACAATATTTTTAATTGGAAAGTCTTTGAAGGGGATGAACAGATCATAAAATTTCTGACTACCAAAATAATTTCAAAGACTTAGTTATTGACAATGAAGTATTCTAGGAACAGTCAATAGGAACTGATCCTCAGACAAGTCAACCTATTGACAAATCTAAGTCTCACACAATCCCAATTTGGGAAATTGTTTTTACTTGAAGAAGCGATTCAAGGGGCCTAAAAGTGAAAATATCGGTAGCTCATGTCCCTTGCATGAAACTATAAATATCAGAACCCTAAAAAACCCATAGAATATAAATCTCAACATGAATATATATAAGGAGGAAAGGAAGGATTATCTCAAACTATTCAGATAATATCAATATGTCTTTGCATGGTCCTATCAATATCTGAAAACTTATGATACCCGCATCATTCAACACACTATCCTGTTAAAACTCGAAGTGAAACCCTTCCAACAGAATCTCCGAAAGTATCACCCATCCCTGGAACCTCTCATGTATCAGATATTGAAGAAATTGTTATATGCCAAAATCATCTTCCAGGTTAGGCATTCCGTGTGGGTAGCAAATTTGGTTCCTATGAGGAAAAATTCTAGAGAAATCCACTTATGCATATATTTTAGGAACCTCAACAGAGCTTCAGAAAAGGAAAATTACCCAGTCCCCCCAATGGAGAAACTCTTGCAGACCATGTCTGGCTCAAATATTTTCTCTCTACTGGACGGTTTCTCAGGTTACAACCAAGTCCTGGTTTCAGAGGAAAATCGTTTGAAAACTACCTTCCGAATCAAGTGGCGAACCTTCACTTATAAACACATGCCTTTTGGGTTAATCAATGAAGGGAAAACCTTCCAAAGGGCCATAGATGTAGAATTTTGGGGACTAATCAACAAGTGTGTGGTAGTGTATCTGGACGACATAATTGTGTATTCAAAGAACAGAGAAGAGCACATCCAACACTTAACTTAGATTTTCAAAAGGTGTAGGAAATATGGTATATCCTTAAATCCTAGGAAAACTATTTTCGACATCGAGGAAGGTAAGCTGCTAGGCCATATTATCTCTCAAGTAGGCATTCACATAGACCCAGAAAGTATTAAGGCCATAGCTCATCTCTCGTTGCCTCACAACAAAAAATATATGCAGTCTTTTTTCGAACAAATCAATTTCGCGAGGAAATTCACTCTCGATTTCACGAAAACTATCAAACCCTTACAAAATATTATTCATAAAGATGTTGAATTTAAGTGGGATGATGAATGAAAGGATGCTTTCAGCAAAATTAAAGCTTCTATATCTCAAGCCCCCGTGTTATGAAGTCCTGATTTCAATAAATATTTCTTCCTCTATACTTTCACCTCCGACCAATCGCTAGTTGTGGAATTGACTCAGAAGGATGATGAAAACAATGAGGCCTCGATGTTGTTCATGAGCACTAACCTCCAAGGAGTCGAACTAAATTATCCTAGCATATATAAACACGCTTATGCAGTTTATAAAGCAGTAAAACACTTCAGGTCTTACATCCTCAAGAACCACACCAAAGTAATTGTGCCTCACCATGCGGTCTGATCCCTATTCACTCAACAAGATATGGAGGAAATAAGAGGGAACTGGATGGTAGTAGTTCAAGAATTTGATTTGGATATAAAACCTACCAAACTAGTTAAAGGACAAGGGTTATGCAAAATCGCACCCAAATCCTAGAACCAAGTAAATGAATATTTTGGGTGGGATAATGAAATGGAATTATGGTGTGGAGAGGTTTCATACATATCCCCAGGACAAGAGCCTTGGTATAGGAAGCTAACTTATCTCCTTCACCATGGGACTTGTCCAAAAAATCTCAACCCTAGGGAAAGGAGAGCTCTCAGGTTAAAATCTGCACAATATAGCCTCATAAATTCAGTACTCTTTCGGGTTAATTATGATGGGGTAGTATTAAGATGTCTCGAACATGAATATGCAGAAAAAGTTATGAAGGAGCTCTATGATGGCCCTGTCGGTGGACATTTTGCAAGAAACACCACTACTCATAAGATACTGAGAACTGGTTATTATTGGCCCACCTTGTTCAAAGATGCTCACACCTATGCTAGAAACTGTAAAACTTGTCAAATAAGTGTTGGGAGGGAGAAGAGAGTGGAAGTCCCACTCCAACCAATGATTGTCTTTAGGCCTTTTGAGCAATGGGGATTAGATATCATAGGAGAAATTACACCCAGTTCTTCAAAACAACACAAGTACATTCTTACTACCATCGATTACTTCATGAATTGGGAAGAGGCCATCCCTCTGGATCATGTAAACGAGAAGGTGGTGATCCAATTCATAGAACAAAAACTAATCACAAGGTTTGGTCTCCTTTATGTTTTCTTTTTTGATAATGTAGCTCATTTTTATTCCACCCTATTGACAACGTTTGATTTGGACAAAGGAATCATAATTAGGTACTCTGCAAATTATTATCCACAGGGAAACAGGGTGGCATAATCAACCAATAAGAACCTAGTGAGAATATTAAAGAAGACGGTTGCAAACAACCAAAGGAATTGGCATAATCTACTCCATAACTCTCTATGGAACGATAGGATCACACCCAAGGAAGATATGGGAAATTCCCCATACTTTCTGGTTTACGGGAAGGAAGCCATTCTCTCGAATGGGCTTTATCTTCCATTTCTTCAACTAGCCCAAGATTCTAGAGGGGATCCTTCATCGGTCATACAACAAAGAATTGACACTATGCTCATCCTAGAAGAAGAAAGGGAAAAAGATAAGTCAAAATTCATAGCCCACCAACAGATAGTGAAAAGATGGTTTGATAAGCATAAGGCTAAAGAGAAGAATTTTGAAGTAGGAGACTTAGTCCTAAAATGGGACAGAGAAAATGAGTCGAAAGGCAAACACTCTAAGTTTCGAAATCTATGGCTCAGGCCTTTTCAGGTGGATGAGAAGATTGGGGAAGACACTTATTGGTTGAAGAATATGAGGGGGGAACTGTTAGAAAAACAGGACCGCGGAGCAATAAAATAAAACAAATGTAGAAACAAAACACAGAAGACACACAATACAAGAGAGACACAGATTTACATGGTTCAGCCAGCGTGGGCTAATTCCACCAGAGAAATTGCCAGGTCCTTCCTTTATTATTATCCAACAAATGAAGGGATACAACCTACAACAAAACCCGCTGTAACTTCCTCTTCTTTCTCTCACAGTCTCCTCTCT
>JZKD02S2370453.1:117105-130209 GCA_000966675.3 Picea glauca
ACCTGCTACATCTGTCTAGGGTGACCGTGGAAAGGCACCCGCCGTGCCTCACCAGGTAAATGTTAAATACAATAATAACTTATGACTACAACAACCAATTTCTAAAATTTCATTATTTTTTTTCTGATATTACTCCAATATTTCATTTTTTAAATGTTACATGTGAATTTCATAACTTTTTTTGATTGATTAATTGTGTCAACTTCTGTCCAGGGTGACCGTTTTTTAAAATCACCCGCTACATATGTCCAGGGTGACCATGGAAAGGCACCTATTGTGCCTCAACAGGTAAATGTTAAATACAGTAATAACTTATGACTACAATAACTAAATTTCTCAAATGTTAAAGTTCATCTCATTAATTTTATTCATCAATGTATTGTGGCATGGAGAACATGGGAAGGCTCCCACTAAGGATATTTATGAGGAAGAAATATTTTATTCCACTGACCCAATAACAACTGTAATGAAGGCCTTGAAGAAGTCTAACATATAATATCTAGGTTTGCTTAGCAAAAGACCCCTAATACAGGAGGACAAGGCAAGAATTGTAGAGCTACAAAATACAATAACTAATTTTGGGGTAAGTGGCATCTTCACATATTTTTATCATCTATGACAATTTCATATCTATTTTTTTTGTTTTATATTTTCTATATGAGCTGATAAAGTAAAGTTTTTCATTTGTAGGATTTTTTAAACCTCGTGCGTCGGGAACCTATCGATCCTACAACTGCTATAGGTAGTAGTGATGGTCCAATGCAAAAAAATGTCGACATAACAAAGTGAAAGTGAGATTTTTTTAGCCTCCTGAGGTTCCCCTCGAATTCGTTGATGAGAACAATGATTTTGACTGGCATGACACGTGGAGGATGATGAGCCGGAGCTTGGGACTCCACATGACTCTAGAGAGGAACGTACTGTAGATGGAGAGGAAACTATTATGCATGGAGCATAATGAATTAAAAGCATCAGATCACTAGATGTCATCTTTCTAGTGGATGACACATGTATTCCGATCAAGATTCATAAAATTGCAGGTAATTGTTAATTAATTGATTCATTTTTTTCAAGAAATTGAAATGGACATTTGTTGAGATTATTATAAATTAATGGATAACATGTTTCTGCAGGAAACAATGTTTTCTATAGAAACTTAAATGACAAAGCATTGGAGTTGTTTGGCCCCACCATTCACACACGGTAGAATGGCCAAGTGTTGTGGTGAGAAATCCCCCTACGGAATAGCAAATAAGGTTATATTATGCATGCAGATATGAACGAAAGAAACCTACTTTCTACCTTCGTCCCCAAACCTAATCCCCATTTCTCTTTAGTGAATACATGGTTAGACCAACATACCTTGTTCCAAATGTTTGATGTTGATCCTTCTTCATGCTTGATCGCTTGTTGGCAGCTCTCCTCCCAAGGCTGACCTGCGTACAACACAAGCAAAAAACAACACATGCATTTTACCTATAGACTAATGGGTTAGAGATTCAAACATATATTTATTGAACTATGAAGAACTCATATAGTGGGACGGGAAAAAGATTTCTTTATTATTAACTTTAATGAATCAACTTACAATGTCGAGACCGACCACTGCTCTGGGAATCCTGATCCTGGGCTCCTCTTCAAATGTCCTCCAACTTCTTTTCTTTGTATCTCTCTTTGCACAAGGATGGCTAAATGGTTGGGACAATGGGAATATGCAATTGGGCAGAATTTATTTACTCTTATTCTCCTTGTTTAAAATGGGACCCCTAACCCTTCTTTTATAGGTGAGAAGAAGCTAGGTATTTGGACGAACTCTCGGCCATGCATGGCTGGGAGTTTTAGTTCACTCACCCAAAGTTGCGTGTTCTGTCGACAAATTTCCTTTTTCCGTGTTTTTGTCGGTCCATGCGGTCTGTTTGAGGTCAGCTAGTGTGTACACGCATGCAGTAATGGAGTAGGGCATGTGGGACCTTATAAAAGAGGTTTTTTAAAGAGTTGTTCAGTAGTGCTTTGGAAAAGAAGGGATTTGAGATGGCTTGATGCCAAGTAAGCATGTATGGTACAAATTAGGGTTATAATAGATGCCCCCTAATGTGTGAGGCCAGAAGTGCATCTAATGGCCAAAATACATTACCAATCTTTACTAATGTGCTGACCCAGTGAGCCCAGGGACCAGGAACTGGGAGGTGCCATCTACAAAATAACAAATGTCTCACCGAGGTGGGCATACCCATGCTCGAGATAAAACAAAATCATGGATACCAATCAAATACACTTTATAAAGTGTAGCCACGAACAATACAAAAACAGAATCATGGATGTGATGATCCATGTCAAATAACTATATAAAGTGTAGCCACAAACAATACACAATGAAGCTACATCTCGAAATCAAAAAGATATACATATAGAGTATCCATCTTCTAGAAGCTGATACAGCCTGATGGCTGGAGATGAAATCTTCAGAGCTCGAGCAACAACTTTAAAATATTCAAAACTCAAGGTAGGAATGTAATATGAGTGTACGACTCGGGCTTGGTAGAAACTTCCCTTGGACAACAACACGACAAATGATTAGACTTAGGCAACATGGCATTAATCATAAGTTTACGAAGCAGGAGGCAACGCAAACTCTCCACATGTCTGGAAGAATAACCAAGCGGAGGAGGACACAACTCTATGTAGTGAGAACAACTTCCTAAGGTCATACTACATGCCATAGTTTGATCAATAAATAGACAGATGTGCTTTATCCAAGGGTGACTCATTATGCTGTCAATAAAGAAAATACTTTTCCCTTCCTCTTTTTGGGGTATATTTGATTTTTTTGTCTTTTTTCAATGATTTTGGAAAGAGAATAAAGGAATGTTACATTACAATGGAGGAATGAGTGCTACAAACATACAATTTCAAGGTGAAAGGACAAGACTAATGTTCAGAATAATGATACTCGGGAAAAATCCTCCATGGGCCAAGGGTGTTAAGATGTAGAAGCAAAGTGCTACAAGGCTGGCATATAAGGTATGCAAATGTGGTTCACAAAACACACAATGGTAACATCCCTCGATGTAAGTTTAACGAGCCCAAAGAAGGAAAGCTCAGTGGTTTTTAATATTTAGAGAGTCTGAAAAAACATAAAAGGAAACTCCATTGGGGTACCTTTTTCGAAGATAGTCTAGCCGGTTCGAAAAAGGGGTAAACTAGCACTGACAAGATGTCTATTCAAAACCATTTTAACGAGTGTGACAAGGACAAGATCACTCGGCCATTTTTTCATTTTTAAGGAGTCTGAAAAAAGCTTAACTATGGACTTCGTCGGGAATGTTCTTCTAGACCAGTTTAACAAGTGTGAAAGAATAAGGTCACTTGGTGATCTTTTCAATTTTAGGGAGTCTGAAAAGAGATTAACTATGGACTCCATGGGGGTTCCTTCCTCGTAAGTTTAGTCCCTCAGGCACGAAAAAGGGATAAAACTATACCTAAGAGTACTCTTCTAAAGAACTGAAGTTCCATAGAGTATACCTTTGTTCGTACAGTTGACCGTCTGGACCAAAAAACGGGTAAACTACCGTCGGACATATGTGACTTCAAATTTTAGTTTAACGAGCGTGAACGGCCACAAGATCACTCGGCAATATTTTCATGTTTAGAGGGTCTGAAAAGGGATTAAAAGAAGACCCGTAGAGGTTAATTTTCTCAGTTAATCCGAACGAGATCGAAAAGAATAAATGCAGTCTCGCCAGATGTTTCTTTCAGATCTCAAAGTGAGATTGAAAAACAACAAAGTTAGCTCATGATCGACTCTTTGTGGGTCGATGACTGGCATCTCCTCGAGGGAGAAGTATTCTCTGACAAAAACATTGTCTATGACGCCAGGGGTTCTAGAGATATTGATAGGTATCATTTCAGAAATGGTTTCCATATTACCCTCAGCATAGATCTCGTGTGTAGCTAAGGGATTAATAGGACAAGACATATCTCTATTCATAGTCAAGGTGAATTCTCCAGCCTCGATTCTTCTTAACTCTAGGAGGAAGTATGATCTTTGATGAATATCATCCCAGGGTTTGTCCAGAATAGTCATTGATTCAATTATAGCTTCATCAGAGGGCAATACTAAGTTAAATGAATCGATGTCAGCGAGAGAATGTTGAGCCCAAATAGCCTCTAGAAGTGGATCGAACTCTTGTGCAGGAGTTGGATCTGTATTGGCTAAATTTTGTTGGACTAAAGAGCACACTACTTCAACTTCGGACAAGGGCATGGACATGCCCGGGCACCCTGTCCCATCCATTGTGGCCGATGGGAAAGGAAGTATCCATGGATCGCCGAAGTAAGTCATGCGGAATGACGAAAATTGAAAAATATCAACCTTATGGTGATCGGATATAAACTTGATATCGCCTTGAGGGGGAGGGTAATAAAAGGTACCCATCAAATATGGGCATAAACCAACCCCTACGTTGACTACACCTGGTTGAGGATTATTGATCATCGGGACCGTGGATGCCCCCAATGAAGGGACAGGTCTAGAGAAAGACAATTGATCGATGGTCACTATCCGACCCTCGTGTGGAAACAACAAGACCCCAAAAACTGTAGCAACCACAGCTTGCATGGAATAAGTCCAACTCCTTCCTAACAAGAGGTTATAGTTGAGGGGAGCATCGACTACCTCTACCTCGACACACATGGTCTTCCCTCCTAACTGCATGGGGAAAGAGGGAATGATGCCATGTGGTCGGAACGAATGACCGTTCAAAGCAGTGAGGAGAGTAGGTGATGGAGACAAAACGGGTTGGCCAACGACCTTTTAACATGCCAGCGACATAACGCATGTCAAGGCTCCCTCATCAACAACCATGCAGAAGATATTCCATGTAAAAATTTTCGTGGGATAAGCCACTACTATCTGAAATGACATGTGGTAAGGCATACGAGGTTTTAGGTCGATTGTATCCAGTATGATTGTACCCGAATTAAAAATCTCAGTAGATCCTAAGGCGGTTAACAAGGCTTTCCTCTAGGAAGGGAAACTTTGGAGGACTTCCAAAGAGAACATCGCACAAGTGATTTGTGATAAATCTTCCATCATAGAGTAGTTTTGGGCAGCCCTTGCATTTGGGTTGTGAGAAGCTTTTTTGAATGCACCTTTGGGGATGTGTGTCATTGTTTCACCCAACATATTCTCAATCTGTAGAGGAAGAGATGGGAGTTCGGCTTCTCTGCCCTTCTCATAAGTGCTTGGTTTACTATAGTCATGCACTCTAGTCGATATAAAAGCATCACCCTTCACCATATATACATTCGTGGATGTGGTGTTGGTTGAACATGGAGAGGGTCCTTGGCTACCCCCTTCCATGCTTGCAGAGGCTTGAGTTATATTTTGCCCATGTTGAAAAGGATTGGTTAACACAGTAGGTTGTTGTTGCGCCACAAACTTTTGGGCATCTGCAAGCCGAGGACATAGATGGGTTGGGTGGTCTTCCACGCACAAGTTGCATGGATACCTCGCCTTCCGTTTCTCATTGTTGTCCCCACCAACATTATCAATAGTTTTTTTATCCCCCTTACCCTTCTTTCGTTGTTTTTTCTTTCCTTCAGGCTACTGGGTGGCCTTTGGGTTAGTCGATTGCACTGTTTGTACATCCGTTGTTTTGGTAGGGGGAGAAACCAAAGCAGTAGTTTGGTTGGCCATTGTGTGTTTTATAGACAATTGTTGCAACTGATTCATTAATTACTCAGTGGGCTTTGTTTGTGCTGAACCAACAATACCATTGGCATGTGGTCCAGCTCTCTGTCTGGTTTTATCAAGTATTGAGCATGGTGTATCTGGCAATATCTCGTATAATAAACTGGACTGAGAATAGATTAGCTCAAGTTATTGAGTTCTCATGATGACGTCTTCTTTAGAAAATACTCCTAATGTCACTACATCTTTGGACAATCGTGGGACCAAAGACTTAAGAAACCACTCGAGCAGGAATGCTAGTGGGACTGGTACCTTAATTAAACTCTTTCTGTGTCTCCATTCTAAAATGTGATCAGAGATATGGTCCTCTTTAGTTTGTGAGAAATTGGCCCGCAATTTGGTGCCAACGTCGTATCTCACAGGAAACTGGAAACGGTTTAGGAAAGCCATCGCTAGTTCACCAAAGGAAGAGTATCTTGAGTGGTCGAGATCAATGTACCATTTCATGGCACTCCCTATGAGAGTACGTTGAAACAATTGCAATTGTATGGAGTCATGTTTCAATGAGTTAGATGAGCACCAAAGATGGAAGGTAGTCACATGATCTCATGGATCTTCGTTAGGCTTGGCTTCGAAATTTGAGATGTCCGAAGGCAACTTTGTCGGCATAGGAGACCAACACGGATCGTGACAAATAGGGCCATTCAACAACCTTTTCAAGTCTAGAAAATGCAAGGTTTCCAGGAAAGGTAGTTTGGGTTGTTGGTGATAACCTGGGAAAAAGGGGCTTGGAGTTTGACTGGCACTAGGTTGCCAAGAAAAGTTTGGTTGATGGCCCAGATTCTGGTAGAAACCATGTCCATGGCCAGCATGTGGATTTTGTGTGTGAGGAGACATCATCGAAGGATTTCCGAGATAGGACATAGATGGTTGGGCATGCATTACATTTGAAGGACTTTGGGAAGGATTGTTCCATGTCAGTCCAGTGGGGATAGGCATAGTGCTTTGTCCAGGGTTCCATTGATTATGAAAATAATTACCCCATATCGGCATTCCTGATGAGGGAACTGATCCCTGCCACGAATTCCAAGGCCCTACTATGTAAGAAGTTCCTGGGTGTGCCCCCTGTGCAGGAATAGTACCCTGCATAGGAATAGGTTTTCTGAAACCAAGGTTGCCCCCAATGGGGAAAGTAGCTGATGAGAAGGCATTGTTACCAAATGCACCGAACAAAGAAAATGGTTTTGAACCTACCAGCATATTATGTGAAGGTGGTCCTTGATTCCCCGCTCCAAGTACACTATGGTGTGCAGGTTGCCCGATGGTTTGCTGATGCGAGCCACCGAGTGAAGGGGATGAATGAGGTATATGACCTCCCCCGTAAGGGAAAGTGTTAAAAGGAGAAGGAGTGCCCCCCATGTGTCCTTGCAGAGGAGAATTAGAGCTCCCTACCCCCAGACATGAAGTTTGTGTAATGGAGTAGAAGAGTACATGACTTGTTCCTGAACTAGGCATCCTATATGAGAATGGAGGGCCTATCGCACTTGGTGTGAAAGGGGTTCTGGCTATCGCCAAAGAAGGGATCAGACCACTGTGTGATGTAGAGGTGGTCGAGACCATGGTGGCTTGGACCGGTGACGGTGGGTTAGCAGGTGGAAACTCTCCTGTGGTGACAACTATAGTGGGAATTGAAGAATTTCCAGAAGGAGTAACAACATTTGTTTCCATTGCTGTGTGTGACACTGTTTGGCACTCATAAGGATGAATCAGTACGATGGTGGGTGATGAAAGATCAGTGGTTGAGGTTTCAACCAGACCAAAAGCTGGTGCTCCAAGGTCTAAAATGGTCGATTCCTCTGGATGTTGGTCGGGCACAATTTCTTGTGACTCGGTTGCTTCAAAATACCCTTGTTGGTCTAGCTTTTGCCTTAGTGGTGGCGAGGGTGGCTCTAGTGTAACCGACGGCAGGCCAAGAAGCCTTCATGACCGACAGAGCTCGTGATCCTCCACTGTGTGAGAAGATCAAAGACACACTAGGGTATTATAACCATTCAAAAACAGCACGCACTAAAAAAAGTACCTAGAAGATAAGACAGGAAAACACTAAATTAATTGGAAGAACAGTTACAACAACCAACATTAGAGCAACTTACCAGTGCAAGTGCAACTCGAAAATGGAATCACCCTCCAGGTATAATCTGTAAAGCATGGTCTGATTTCTGTCATAGGTACTGCGTTATACCACCGTAGTCACCTATGTATGTCCCTAATAAAGATAGGCAACTAGGTTGCCAGCACGCAAACAGTCACCAGACAGGTACAGTCGAAAGTCAGGTAGACCACAATGAGCAGGCTATCGAGCCCGAAACCTATCAAGGGTATCGAAAGCAAGTGGTATGGAAGACAACTGAGGACCTTTAATGGATTCGAGACCCACGAAGCCCCGTGGCAAATGCAATCGACACAATCCCAAATCAAGCCCTCTATATGTGTTCTCCACTACGATTGGTCCAACTTCGGAGGGGTTATCTCCGCTACCTTTCTGCACGCGACCTCGTGTTTATCCCCTGTGTTAGAGGGGGGTCCCATATAACTTTCATGATAATGTACTTAGACACTACCTAACTCAGACTCCAATGTTTGATTTTAATGGCCTTGAAGAATTTCCTCTCCAACCTAATCCAAGGCCCTAATCCTGAACTAGTTGGTTAACCCTACAAACATAAAAGTCTAATAAATTTTAGATTTAGCGTTAATTTTATGGATTATCTTATGTCAAGGGGTATGAAAGTGAAACTAATGATGTTTTGAAAGACGAAAGTAAAAATGAATACAACGATGGAAACAAAAATTTCACTTAACGCAAATTTTCAACAACTTTTCAAAATATTTATTTATTTTTATTTTTCTAAGATCTTTGGAATCAACAAACTTAAAGAAGGATTTCACTTGACTACGAGCTACTTACGATCTAAGTAAACTATCAAGAACTTAAGAAAACAAATATTTTTCCCTGGCTACTAATGCAAAATCACACTTTTCAACCAAACAAGAAAATGAAACAGATTTTTTTTTTAATTTAAATGTTGATAAAGAAAAAAGGAAAAAATACCAACAAGTAAAAAACCAAGAAAAAAAAAAATATGGCCTGATCACAGATCGCAAAGAATCACTTCAAGAAATCACACACTAGCAACTTAAAAAAATAACTCTCACACTTGTCTAAAAACCCTAAAGAAAAATTTTTAATGACAACTTTTAAATGAAAAAAACAAGCTAAGGCTAAGATCAACCCTAAGCAACTGACTGCTAAGAAAGGGATTCAAAAACATGAGAGGTATAAATCTTGTCAAGGGAAAAGATGATTTCCTTACCCTCAACAAAAACTATCTTGCACAAGCACACTATTGACAATCCAACAACAAGCATGTGCACGCGAGTTGTGTAGAGCCAGAGGGTGTGTACACACGTGTTGGCCTTATACAAGCCGCGTGTATATATAAAACTCTAAAACAACTAAAAGTAGACAATCCAAACTAGGAAGAGACCACTAATATTGAGAACCAGGATCTCTTGAAGGCTTAGACACTCTCTTTAACAGAAAAAACAAACAATGTAAGGAAAAAAAATCGTAAAACAAACCAATCTGAGACAAGAATACAAACAACCAAGACTTAGAAAGAATTCCAAAAAAACCCTGAGAATGACTGATTCTGACAGGGAAGAGGATGACTGCCTCAAATTGTTTTTTGGAGTCTACACGCTACTGCTACTTCTTTAGCTAGCATTTACACGTGGGTTGTAAGAGAGTAGGGTGCAGGTACATGTGTGTAGACCTTATGCAGGCCACGTGTACCTCTATGGGTCTCGAAAAAACATAGTCAAGCAAATAACAGAGATAGTTGGTATGGAAAACCAGACTCTCTGCTAGCTCAAACTTTGCAGAAACTTCAAAAACCAAGCAAGAAAACTAGCCTTTTAAAACTACCCAAAAATACTCCCAGGAACCCTAGAGACTTCCCCAGTATGGCCGTCAATTTTGTTGTGGTGGATATCCCCCTACAAACTATCAAATAGGCTTATATTATGCATGCAGATATGACCGAAAGAAACCTACTTTCTACCTTCCTCCCCAGGCCTAATCCCCATTTCTTTTTAGTGAATACATGGTTAGACCAACATACCTTATTTTGGATGTTCGATGTCGATAATTCTTCATGCTTGATCGCTTGTTGGAAGCTCTCCTCCCAAGGTTGACCTACGTACAACACAAGCAACAAACTACACATGCATTTTACCTATAGACTAATGGGTTAGAGATTCAAACATATATTTATTGAACTATGAATAACTCATATAGTGGGACGGGAAAATAATTTCTTTATTATTAACTTTAATGAATCAACTTACAATGTCGAGACCTGCCACTGCTCTGCGAATCCTGATCTTGGGCTCCTCTTCAAATGTCCTCCAACTTCTTTGCTTTGTATCTCTCTTTGCACAAGGATGGCTAAAGGGTTGGGACAATGGGAATATGCAATTGGGCAGAGTTTCTTTACTCTTATTCTCCCTCTTTCAAATGGGACCCCTAACCCTTCTTTTATAGGCTAGAAGAAGCTAGGTATTTGGATGAAACCTCGGCCATGCATGGCCAGGAGTTTCAGTTAACTCACCCAAAGTTGTGTGTTCCGTCAGAAACTTTCATTTTTCTATGCTTTTGTCGGTCCATGCAATCTGTTTGAGGTCAGCTAGCGTGTACATGTGTGTAGTAATGGAGTAGAGCGTGTGTGACCTTATAAAAGAGGTTTTTTAAAGAGTTGTTCAGCAGTGATTTGGAAAAGAAGGGATCTAAGATGGCATGATGCTAGGTAAGCATGTATGGTGCAAATTAGGGTTATAACACCAAGATAGAAAAAATAAAGATGATTTAATAGATCACATGGTAAACTTGTTCGACAACACTTTCACTAAAAAAGTGGTTACAAAGTTAGCCGATGATAATTTAAAATATACCAGGGCACAATATAGGGAGAAATTGCAATAAGACCTCAAGCATGAGCGTCATCCCATGGTTCTGGAGAAAGAGTGGAAGGCCATGATAGAGGATGCAAAGGATAACTTGTTTAAAAAACAAGGAAGACATCCACGATCTGGTCAAGCAAGGTACAACACATGTCATATTATCAGTGAAATATGATCATTTATGTTTTTCATTCCTATTTTAAGTAACAATTTCGATAGCTAATTTTTTTCAAAAATTCCATATGTAGGCTACCAAACACCTCCAAAGCAACCAAGGCCAGAGTGGAAAAACACAGGCAGCATAAACTAGGCTAGGGTGGCTATGGAAAACTAAAATATTGAATCATAATATTTAAATGATTAACTGTGCCTAATATTTATTTAACAGTAGCGAACAAATATGTTTTTGTTATTGGTATTTTTAATGGTGTTATGCATTGCAGTTAAATATGTTTGACACTGCTGCTACCGAGGAGGACCTAAATCTTGGTTACAAGCATGGTTTTAAAAGTGTGATTGAATATAGAAAAATATTGGGCCAAACACCTATCTCCCCAGCCACACAGGTAAATAAAATGAATAAAGAAACCACCGTAGCATGCTTGTAAAGTCTATTAATATTTTATTATATCACCCTTAACTAATTATTTATGTTTTTTTTAAGAAACAGTTCTACCGCAGCAGTGAATCTAGCGGTATTCAGCAGACACCACGTCATACAAGGGTGCACATGTCTAATGATAGTGGAGAGAAGAGTACCCATTCTGGTATGTATTCTTCAGAATTAGAAATATTTACTGTGATTGTAGATATTTATTTTCTGACTTATACTTATATATTATCTTCTCAAAATTGAAGAGCATGTATCTCAGTAGGGTGAACTGTGAGAGGAACCAAGTGGAAAAGAAATTAATGCACCAACTATCACAGCTACATAGACAGGTAAAGAGACATAGTGTAATGTTAATCAAAATAATGAATTAGTTATTTCAATTATTTTTCAACATATCTAGATGATCATTTTTCGTTGTTGCAGTTCACGACCTTGAACAAATGCCTCAACGCCCTTCTCATCGATGTACCAGAAGTATGGTACATGAGTGCATGGAAACACAAACAATAGAAGGACAGGGCACACGAAATACAATGTTCTTAGATGATCATGATACCCCAATTGTCAATTTGATAAATGTAAAAAAATATAAATCAAAGAAAAATTAGATGTATAAATTCATCACTTGTATATGTTCATATGTTTTGATGACTATCCTATTTATGCATGAATGTATATACATTTTCTATATAAAGAAAATCATTTGTTGGATATGGGGAACTGAGAGCGATGTGAGGGGGGGGAGGGGCCAAATGAGATTCCACCTTCACATGGTTGGACCTGTTCAGTAGATAATAACCTATTCTCAAAACAAAGAGAAGCTCATTAAGGTATGCGACCACTTAAGTTTTTTTCTAGAGTATTATACATAACTAACTGCATGTTTATTTGCTTATATATTATTTACTCATATAAAGAATTTTTCTTTTATGATTCATGCAGGCCTTGGTGATGGAAATGCATCTCATGGAAAACTGTTATCAAGTTGTATGGGCTAATGGATCTGGCGAAAGGAAAATGATAAGGTAAGGGTTTTGATGTGTTTTTTAAAGTAGGCTTTATACTAGTAAAAGTTCACAATCCTCATGAAATGATAGACTTACATTTTTGGTAGACAAGCATCAATTGTTTTAACAAAGTATGAATCATAGACTGTGGGAAAAACATTTTTTTTTATTTTTACATTGACCAATACAACTATAACAATTTTTTAGTACAAAATCTTAACCACACACACACACATATATGAACCCTAAGTAAACAAATGATAGAAGATAAAAGGAGAATATGTACTGATAGGAGTGAATGAAGATAATAATATGAATAATGGAGTGGAGAGTGAAATCTAGCCTTGAATTGAATGATACTTCCATCCAACATGTCTCATTGTAATGTATGTCATGATAGTTGTGTCTTCTCACTATAATGTATGTTTCTATGTCCATCATGGGATTCCTAGAGCACCACCTATCATTCATGATCCAACGTATAGTAGTCAAGAATCCCATCCATTGCTAATGTGTGAAAGTACCCTATAATTAGTGGTGTAGCATGTGTTTCCCTAGCTATGCCAACATGTTCCCAATGTAATGGTAGTGGAATCCACATGGACATGGAAAGAGCCCAATGCAATAAAATACATGTTGGGTTCTTGGAACAGTTCAAATTATTTTGATAATAATAACTTTGATATGTTCTACCGAGAAGGTCTAAGGTTCGAGGCCATATAGCCCTATACATTCCACTAATTTACACTACTCTTATATATATATATATA
>JZKD02S2370453.1:130259-145811 GCA_000966675.3 Picea glauca
AAACTTTGTGGCATTAATTGTGCCATTAAACACTAGTGGATCTTTAATCTCTACATGAATCCACTTAATGGAATTTGGTAGTGTGCATATTTGTGTCAATTAATTCTCATACTCCTTAGGCATATGAGAATGCAACTTATGCAACTATATGCAACTTTAAGAAACTATGTTGCAACTATATGCAACTATGCAACTATATGCAATTTATGCAACTATATGTAACAATGCAACTATATGCAAATAAACTTATCCAACTATATGCAACTATGCAACTATATGCAACTTTACGCAACAATGCAACTTATGCAACTATATTTCAACTATATGCAACAATCCAACTTATCATGCTTTTTAGTGACTATATGCAACTTTATGCAACTATGCAACTATATGCAAATATGCAACTTATCCAACTATATGCAACTATGCAACTATATGCAACTTTATGCAACAATGCAACTTATGCAACTATATGCAACTATATTTCAACTATATGAAAATACATGCAACTATATTGCAACAATTTCGTATGCAACTATATGCAAATATGCAACTATGCAACTATATGCAACAATGCAACTTATCAATATGCAACTATATGCAATAATGAAACTTATGCAACTTATGCAACTTTATGCAACAATGCAACTTATGCAACTATATGAAACTATACTGCAACTATATGCAACTATATGCAACTGTGCTGGTACCACAAACATATATTGGCATGATAACTTATCTTCTTATTTTAACGAGTGTAGGTACTACCAAACAAGTATCTGTCAGATCTATTTTCCTCGAGTGATGATCAAGATATACTAAGATATGTTGAAAGTGAGATGTGTTATACTAGATCTACCAATTATAGATCATTCAAGGATATATACCAAAGTGATATCCAATTTTTATACCCTCTATTCAAACATGATGTGTTAAGTTATGTGTTCCATAAACTTTGTGGCATTAGTTTTTCCATTAAACACTAGTGGATCTTTAATCTCTACATGAATTCACTTAATGGAATTTGGTAGTGTGCATATTTGTGTCAATTAATTCTAATACTCCCTAGGCGGCCCAAAAGTAATGGACACTTTGGAATAAATGACATAGGAGAATACTATTCTCCAACTCAAATTTCCACTAGCATTTGGATTAATGTGGTCTTCCAACTATCCTATGGTAAGATTAATGTAGTTTTCCAACTATCCTAGTCGTCCAATACTTCTTCTATCTATTTAAAAAATGTATTTCCCTACATTAGATCCAATGGATATACCATCCAATAACCCTTCTTAACAAATGACATCATTATCAAATTCCCAATCAGTCCATTACAATACTAGGTATGGATATGTGTCATCTACTATGTCAATGAACTCAAAGTAAGCATAAATATTCACACAATCGAGGTAAAATTCCATCTAGCCAATTTGACAATGGGGAAAATGTGTGATTGGTTCACCAACTACCACTAGATTGACAAGTGGACCCAATTTGGTCATCCCATGAGTTCCCATGATTACTTCAGTAGGATGTTAACATCCAACCCGAAGTTGAGCATAAATTCTCACACTTCATATCATTGAATCGATGCATTTAAGATAAATTATTTTCCATACCTTGTTCACTGGACATGGTTTAAGGGCCTATCTTGTGCCTCTATTGGTGACTCAAAAAATGTCCCAAGGACCTCCCTTAACTTTGTTGTGGATTTATCATTGTCTATTATCTATAGAAAACGTTTCAAAAGTTCTTTGACTTCATCTTCCACTATATATACTAGTAGAATCATCCATTGTCTTAGTGGCCAAATTATGGAAGGTTTTCTATTTATTGCATTCATAGTAACTATGTTTCTAGCATTCATAGTAACTATGTTTCTACAATCATGTATTATGTATTGTCCTTTGGTAGTACCCACATCAAGCATGGTGAGGATATAAGTAATTCATTTCAATATACCCGACTTCATAATAATTATAAAATCATGGTGGGAGATGATCCACTTAATTCCATAGATCCCTATTACCCTAATTCTATTTATGTCCCCCATCCACTCCCGTGGTTGAATCCATTGTTTGGAAATTTATATTTTAGATTATGTCTCTTCTAATTCCCCTTGGAGACTCTTTTAATGCCAAATCATTTGGCCTTGTACATTCCAAACATTTAATCTACCTAGACTGTTATTGGAGAAAGATCACCAGTATGGTAACTTAGATCTCCCTAGGACCTACCTATTGATTCTAGACATACTATGGGGATAGAATTCTAATGGTTTCCCTAGATTCCAACAAATTATTTTTCTTTTAACCAAGAAGAATAGTAAGCATACCTTATGACCAACGATTTCCTCACATATTTGGCTGATGCACCTCCTGAGATCCATCTCCAGCTCCTATAATCTGCTTCCTACACATGAGAAGACAAACAACTATTGATCTACTTTATCTCCTAATGTTACAAAAATCCAATTCACTAGATCTATCCCGGTCTATTTCACACGAGACTAGATCTAAGGATTTACAAATCAAATACAAATGCATTTAGGGGAAACCAATGGTCTATTCATTAACATGTAGGAAACACATCAAACATAATACCTTGGATGTGAAATCATTTCTCTTTTCTCCTTGCTCCTAATTCCTCCTCAGCTTCTCAATCTAACTAGGAAATTTGATTGTGGTCGTTGTGACTGGAGAAGTACCTCTATAATTGGACATCATAACTCTGTGAAATATACTTCCCCCTCTTCTCAAGACTTTCCTTCTTTATATATATCCTTGGAAGAGGCTTGGGAGAGCTTATATATCTTCTGGAACCCACTGGAAACTCAAATGTTGTGATTTTCTAGCCCCATGCCACAAAGATACAACTAATCCCTCGCTTACCTCTTCATAACTTTGCAAATCTAGAAGGTTGCAGGGATCATCACTTGTTGCATTATAAACGACCAATGACTATCATCGCATGTTTTCTCCTATATTCCACGTGAAGACCCTAAAAAAAAGTCCTAAATCCTGAGCAAAAAATGTATTTTGACTTTCATCTTCTGTTGGATTCCCTTCTAGCATGTAGGGTGGAAATTAAGACTATAACATATACTACTAGCTATTCTACTTCCTACCAAATTGCATTAGTCCAAGTGAAATATTTGTTATCTCCCCTTCATCATGTGTGATTCCTACTCATTTATAGTGGTATGTGTTACCATTTGTTGGCATTAATGTGAGTACCCCGACTTCAACAAGTGCAATCATCCTTCATTTAGGGTGGTGTGAGAAACTATTACCTAGAGTAGTGTGATCACACTAACTTGATCCTTCATTTAGGGTGGTGTGAGAAACTATCACCTAGAGTAGTGTGATCACACTAACTTGATTTGGTGTGAACTACCCTTCAAGTTAAAGATTCTCATTTCTCTTCATTTATATGGTATCATGTACCTTCATTTGAATAGGGTGAGTTACCTTTACTTGAATAGGTGTAAGTGTCTTTGTTTAAACAAGTGCTCCATTGTTGTGATCTACCATTCTTTCAAAGAGTTACAATTTTTTTCGTGGGAAAAACTTTGATTTTTTTCATTCATATGAGTGTGAGTAACCTTAATTTTTTTGGTAAGGGAATGAATCAACCACAAGGCTACAAGTTCCTCATCCAAAAATCTACAAACATAGTTGTTGAAAGGGTGTGAATGCCTTTAACCTCATGATGTGATTATCCCTTCACATTAATAAGTTAAATTTGATATTCAAGGTAAGTATTGTGACCAGTCTATATTAATATCGATTAATGGTTGTGAGTGCATTGAAGTGGATAAGTAAAGGTTTGACCCACTCTCACAAGAATAGTGATAGATTTAAAAAAAACACATCTCCCATATTGTCCCCCTGGGATACCACTACCAAATTATTTTTGACCTCTAGTTCAAAGCCCCAATATCTCAATTAAAACCATTCATTTAAGGGAATGAATTTTATCTCCCCCTTTATCCCAAGGTGCCTTGGATTTCCCTTTTGGTCCACTAAGAAAGACCCATAATAAGTCCCAAAACACCCTCTCATAATCCCTTCTTACATAAGATACCCTTTGAAGGGTCAATCACACATGAAAATATTGAGTATGGGTCAATCATGAATCCCAACATCCAACTTGTCATTTAGATTTATTTTTTTAAAACTTAAAGGAAGCGTGGCAATATCGACGATAGTTCATCGCAAGGTAATGTTTTTTTTTTTTACCAAGCGTGGAAAAATTGACGAAAATTCGTTGCACTTTTCCATGGTTTTGCATCGCACATATAGCATCTGCGTCGTAAATTTTGTCTCTGCCAAACATTTTCGTCGCTATTGAGACGATTTTTCGTCGCAACTTTCAACAATGTTGTGTCGCACGTATGACATCTGCGTTGTAATCTGTTGGTGAGTATTTTACTTTGGCACAATTTTCCGTCCCTATTGCGATGAAGTTTCATCACTATTGCCACGCTTAATAAGGTAAACCTAGAGGGCTAATTTTGTTGTTGTTTCCACGAATAACTGGTTCGTGGATATAGCGATGAAAAAAGTTCCACGAAAAAATAGTATTTTCTTTCGTGGAAAGTGCAATGGATATGTGTGGCAATAGCAACGAAAAACCATGGAAAATTTGGTCATATGTATTAGTGATTGGTGCAGTCCAGTAGGGACTGGATAAAGAAGAACACGACATCTGTTTGTTGAGAGAAAATAGTCTTGAACGCATAAAAATATCAGCCGAGTATTGGGCCAAAATGTCTCGGGAACCACACCGAGAAATTTAAGGGAAATGGGCCAAGTGCAAGAGACACTAGGTTAATATCAATCAGGTGATGAAAGATATCAGACTGCCCAAGTTCGACACACATGATGATTTCGTCGACTTTCATAGCATGGTCGAATCGCACGCCAAACAAGATTCTTCATGGGATGAAAGACTAGCAAAGGTGACTGACACAGCTCCAGGACAGGTGCAACAATTTCTAGAACATTCAATCAATGCTTGGACTGTGCTTCAGCAATTAAGATCTAGTTTGGTCAAGTATCAGGCACATGCGGTGGAGATCAGAGAAGTTTACATGACCCCGATGGAACAACACAGATTTCCATACGCCCAAACTAGTTCATTAGTTGGTCGAAGTATAAGAAAAGTCACCCTTTCAAGTGATATCTCGAGTTGACTGTTAGAAAAACTATTAGAAGAGAACGCCATGTGGCGAATTTGGTTTACTTATCTACACTTATTCATTATTTTCAGTTGAATTTTATTTTATAAATAAGAACATCGACCAATTAGTTAGTGGTCCTTGGTTGTTGCAAGAAACTCTCTTTTTTGTTTTTGTTAATAACTATTTCTAAGCTACCTTTAATAGAGAAGTCCTTCTAGACTAGAGACAAGTTATATTTTCATCAAATGCATGTGTGATTGGACATGGAGAAGAAATATTTCCTATCTCGTCTCATGAATGGATGATGTAATGAGTAAGAGCTATTGAATCTATTGTTAAGTTATCTGATGTAATTCTTTACAGTTCTTTTCTTTAAATGATGAAGATGAATCGTTGTGTTATCATGTGATGGATGATTAGTGTAGGTGAATTATTTTTCTCTCCATTATCTTATCGTATATGTGTTTTATTTCCGATAATTAGTATCTCAGACAGTAATTGGATGCTCACACGGTTAACGTATTAGTACTAGGCTTCTGGTATAGAATTGTTGTCTACATTCTTGAGTAGTGGGTTATCCCAAGCTCAACCTCTTTTCCAGTATTTTATAACCTTTTCCTACTTTTCTACCAAGTTGGTTTATACCATCTTACAATCTTATATCGGTCCCACCTAAGAGAAAATACAAAAAGATAAATTCCAAACTGAAGGAGACACCTTCACAAGAAAAACGTAAATCCCATCGATTAATTGGCCGGATCGCAAGATCTGGAGAACCATTCCACCATTAAATGTTGCAGAATCTAATTGGTTCTCAGCGGAGTGTTTGGTTTCTGCTGTTTAATTAAAGGGATTCTGGGCCCATCAACAAGTCCATGTTTTGGTGTCATTGATACATGCTTGAGACATATCCTTGGTACATTGTATTTGGTTGTTATGGTTCATTGTTAGAGGAACATATTATGGTATATGGTATGATGCATGCTTGAGGTACATTGTGGTACATGGTTTTGATAATTGATGTTGATATGGTCAATATGACTGGATCTGGTTGATATATCAATGACAAATACAATGACAGGGAAAATGATAGATTATAGGTTGATGATTAGTTACAAGTTGATGTAACAGTGACAGGTTACAAGTTGATGATCAATTACAGGTTGATGTGACAGTGACATGTTGGATGACAAGTTGATTATTAGAGGTAGTGACAGTATCAGTGGTAGTGATAGTTTGGTATACATTTATATTTCAATGCGACAGGACGAGGCAAGTAAAATCATTGGTGTCGGAGAACATACGGAGTTGGAGCTTCCTTTAGGTTAAAGCCTGAGAATCAAGGGTTTGTAGCCTCCTTCTCGTTGGAGGCATAGAAGTCAAGGAGTTGTAGCTTCCTTCAGGTTGGAGCATGTAAATAGGGGGTCATAGCCTCCTTCCATTTGAATATATCATTAGCATAAAGAACTTCCATGAAAGAAACATGATGATAGAATTACCACACCAAGGCACAAGGAGCTTGCTACAAAAATATATGGTACATGACTCCCTTCTCTAAGTATCTTTATCCCAAAATCAAGGTAGTGTTCATCATCACCAACAACCACTCTATGTCCTACTACTACAATGTCACAGTTTTGAATTTTCCTCTTGAATCTAACTACATGAATCAATTGATCCTTTTATATTACTAAAGTTGGAAAATGAAAAAATACAAGAAAGACCAAAATCATTGTGGCTAAAAGAAATGCAACCAAATAAGAAAAGTGTTAACACCTTAGCACCTTCCCATCAATGAATCTTACAAAGTCATATCACTACACCTCTATGAACAAGATGTATGAATGGTTATTGTTGACATATCATGTAGAGGAAATCAATAAAACACACTACTACGTTTAACATGAAAGATGCAAACAAACATTGATCATCTGAGTATGCTACCTGAGCATACCCCATTAAGAAAACATAGAGAAACTCATCTCAAAATAATCATCTTAAGCCTTACCATTATGGCAATTTTATTAGTTGGTGAGTATATTAGAATGACTATGAGAATACAAAATGGAAATATAATATTCAAATTATAAGTATTTTTGAATTCTTCTTTTTTTTTATTGGAATATTATATTGTCACATTGAAGACTACTAAGACAATTATTCATTGGTTTGTGTTACCATTTTTTTGGACACTTAATATACATTGAAGACTACTAAGGCAATTATTCCTTGGTTTGTGTTACCATTTTTTTGGACACTTAATATTCATAGGATTTCCCAATTAGAAAGAGGGTCCATGAGATTGATCGTCATGTTATTTTTTTTTAATTGTCAATAAAAAGATAACCAAAAATTAGATCTAGCTCAAGGTATGAATAAATATCTGCAGGATTTTTAAATCTCTTCTCCCAACAATATGGTTAATTCCAAGAAAATGAAAAATAATTAAGTTCTACAAACCTATTACACTTGTTGTTGGTAGGAAACCCACCTGCATACATCAACAAACATAATACAATTTCTAACTTGTGTTAAATATGTGTACATACAGTTTTTGAAAGGAAAACGTTGTCTACATTGCACTATAGTTCCTTTGATAGGGAAGTAAGGGCACTTGAATGTTCGAGCATTTCTCTTTGAAATTTTTACTATGGATTGCATGTAAAGAACATGACCATATTCCATCAATATGGGTGGATTTTAATTAGTGCTTTGATTGTGTGACATTGGACCACTTCCCCCACCGTTTGCAATAACGTGTTTGTATAAGATATATCATTTTAGTTTCTTGGGTCTATGCAATAAATAAATTTGCATTTACTAAGTTGTAAATTTAGATATGCTAAAGCATTGTCAAGTAGATAATGTTTGTAAAAAGGAAAGTGAATAGGAAAACAAAGACTAAAGGGATGAAACAAAGATTTACATTAGTATTTTTTTTAAAGTTATCTAAAAATTTATTAATACTATTAAAAGTACATGTGTGTTGTTGTTGATGCATTACTTGGGAAACTAGACCAGTAGCAAAAGAACTGTTGCTTAAGGCTGATTAGCTCGTGTTCATCAAAAAATATGTTGTCTTTGACATTTAGCTAATAACCCAAAAAACTAGAATGTTTATTTGCAACTATTTATATATAAGGCCCATATGATAAATATACAAACTAAATACTAGAGCATGAGGAAATTAAATTGGAGGAGAGGGGACATTGTCCTTTGGACCATGGGGATGCCTTCACTTGAAGAATTGAAATTTAAGCATGATGTATTTTCTACTTGAAGGAATACCTTTTGATCTACCATTTTGATTTGCATCTGGATATATTCGCATTGGATAAGAATTTTGTTGGTGCCTTATTTCCTATCTTCCATGACTCTACCAAGGAGATCCTTAGTGTTCCAGTAGAGATATATTGTCGGATAGTGTTTGGTTCCCAATTTCTTGAAGACCCTAGTATCCAAGTAGTGAGATCAACATTGATATCTTTGTTTAGTGTTGCAACTCTCTATATATTGTAGGATGGTGTTTGGTTTCTGAATATCTTGAAGACCCTGGTATCCAAGTAGTGAGATCAACATTGATGTATTTGTTTAGTGTTGCAACTCTCTCTAGATGGACATCCACCTCCATGATTTCCAATTCTGTGTGAATTTCAAGATGAGTATTTACATTGAAGGTCTCTACCATTCCCGTATATTATTGTTTCACCTAAGGAAGAGGCACATTGAAGCCTCCCCCTACATTCTAGACCTTTGCGAACCTTTTTATTTTTAGAGAGAGAAGTTGTCACTACAATGATGAGGGTTTTCCAAGACTAGAGTGAGTTGACCATCAAGAGAGCGAGATAAGCTTTGCAAATTGAGAGAGCCACAAAGTTGATTTGTAATGATCCCATCTTTAACCTCTCAGCCTTTGTGAACAATTCACATGAATACAACTCGTGCTATATTACTATCACCATTACCCCACCATAAATTATCTAATGTCATGCCATACATGCCTTCCCATGTCTCCAAAGGATTGTGACCATTGAGAGTTGTAGTCATCACCATATGAGGCCAACATAGAGTACAACCAGGGTTAGATTCCTTCCACATTGAATTATTTCCTATGTGAATCATTCTTGTTTGATGGTTGGCATTAAATCTTGTTGAAGTGGCGAGATGAGAATGATTAATGTTGGTTTGATGCATATTAGTTATGCACATGGGAGATAATATTAGGTTATACCTTGAAGTGCGTGATCATATGACACGTGGGTTCCTCTCACCAGGTGGCTGGAATGACTCCCTCCACTGTCACCCCAATCAGGTGAGGACATTTGTTCCCTACTACTTGGTCTAAGACAACTAATTTGACATGGTCTGAGCCTAGAGGGTCGTCCACCTACAGATCCTAGCGACTGTCAACCTTTTTGTTTTTGTCTAACTATTCCTTCATTTGTCAGTCTGTCAGCTAATTTGTTGCCACAACGACCAACATGGGAAGGGATGACAACTTTGATCAAGGGAAAAATAGATTGGAGCCTTTCAAGGCCCCCTTCCATCCTCCAACAAATTGATATTTTTCTTATTGCACATTTATGAAGCATTTTTCAAATAATCGTTGTAATAATCAATGAGTCTCCTTCGAATATGAGCTTGTTGAACCCTTCCCTAATGGAAATGATGAAGCCCCACACAAGTGCCTTAAGTTTTGTTGCGTTATTTGTGGTTGTACCCATTTTTTTAGCATAGATCCGTATGGTATCCTCCTTACCATCCCTGGATATTCCTTTAAATCCTAAAGGTCCCGGGTTCCCTTTCGAACCCCCGTCTAAGTTAAGTGTAACAAATTCAATAGGAGGGGGGACCATTTTGAGGGAGAGGAGACAATAGGCCTAAGAATTCTTAGGCTACTGATATAAGAGATATGTCTAAGACCCAAAGAGTCGAGAATGATAGATTTATTCATGGTGTATTTCCATTCTTGGTCCATCCATTTGGAAATCATAACCATTTCTTGGATATCTTTTTGAACTTTCACCCATATACTATTAATGGTTTTGTTGACATTTTTGAAATTTCGTTGGTTCCTTTCTTTGCACATTTCCAATAGGAGGAATCCCATAAGGATTTTACCAACTTTTTTTAGAATTGGATTGGAATAATCCATTGGTATTCACTTCTCAATCATTGAATGCAAGTTGTACTTTCCTTTGTCTGACTTTCTAAAGAGATTGACACTCAAATACCATCTACTAGACGAGTGAATACAAATGTTGAGAAGAAGATCCATTGATTCCCCATCTTGATAGTAGAGAGGGAAGATCGTCAGAAATGTGGATACTCTCTTGGTAGGTTTTTCCAAGGTTAGGACTTTTTTATTGGCTATAAGCCATAGGAAGAGTGAAACCTTGATTGAGAGGTTTTCCTTCCAGATCTACGTCTAAATGTTTTGTTGAGGTTGGTTACGTTTTGTAGTTACCAAGGTGTAGGCCACCTTTATGGTAAATCTTCCTTTTGGAGTGGGACCCCATCAAAATTTATCTTCTCCCTCATGCAAGGGAATTTTATAATTAAGGTTATCCTTCCAAAAATCATCCCATTGTTGATCCTAGCTAGGGGGATCCAGTGTTCTCTTGATATCCAAGATTTACATTGACCATCTGAAGAATCATCTTTCTAGTATTGTGAGATCCATACTTTTCCTCGAGTTGTCATTGTTTCTTTTAGCTATTGGAAATTTTCTCTTTTCCCCCAATATGGGAGTTTCTTCCAGGAATTATCCCAAAACACTGTATGTCTTCCATTTCACACCTCCCATAAAAAATGTTGTTGTATGATGTGCTTGTTGTTCTAGGATGCGTTCCAAATTAGAGAGCCATTATTATTTCCATCCAATCAAATCAAATTATAGTTTGTTGTTTGAGGACCATATTTTCTTTTCCAAAATTTTCACCACATGTCTTATTTTCTATGGAGCCATATCCACCATGTTTTATCCCCCAAAACAAAGATAACATTTTTTGGGTCTTTCATCCCCAGTACTCCAGCCAGTTTGGGTTGGCATACTTTTTCCCAACTGACTAGTTCCCACTTCTTTTCCTTTTTGGCTCCTCCCCATAAGAAATATAATCGAATGTTCCTCACCACCTTGAGTATGAATTTGGGGGTTTCTAGTGCTAAGAATAGGTAGAGAGGAATTTCTTGTAGGAATGATTTTAGGAGGACTAGATCCATTTAGCTAGTTTTGTTTCCATTCTTAACAGAACATCTTCCCAGGTGGAGTTTCTCAAGGAATTTTCCACCAAAAGTGCACCAAGGTACTTCGATGGTAGAGATATTAGCTGTAAACAAAGAATTCTTGAGATGTTATTTTGTATGGAAATATGAGTATTGAAGAAAAATATTTGGGACTTACCTTGATTGATTGTTGTTTAAGAAGCCTCCATAAAATTTGAGAGCACTTTCTTGATGAATTTCTCCTCCTATACAGTAGGAACTACCATGAGCATTGTATCATCCATGAATTTTTGGTGAGATACGAAAAAATATTCCCCAAGATATCTCAAACCTTCGATCTTGTTTCTGGCTACATTGTATTTAAGAGTCCTTCCTAATTCTTTCTCCATTAAAATTAAGAGGAAGGGAGGTAAGGGATCACCTTGATGGGTGCCACAAGAGGGTGAAAAGGTAGAGTAAAATGATTCATTGATGATGATAGAGAATAAAGTAAAGGAGTTGAGTGACATAATATAGTGCACCTAGGTGGAGGAGAATTCAAAGGTTAAGACAGTGTGACTGATGTACTACCAACTTAGTTTATCAAAGGATTTGGACATGTATAATTTAGTAATAATTCCCACATATTTGGTTGTCTTCACAGATTATATCATTTCATGGGATAAAATGATGTCAACTAGGATTTGATGGAATTCTGCATATCTAGTTTGTTTAGGAGAGATAAGTTTTGGGAGGATGGGTTTGAGTAGGTTTGCAATGACTTTGGAGATTATCTTATAAACCAAATTACATAGTGAAATTGGTCTAAATTTATTGGAATCTTACACATTTTCTTGTTTGGGAATGAGAGCAAGAAAAGTGGCATCAAGGGCCGACAGAACATTGGAAAATCTTTGAGACTCTTCAACCAAGTCCCACACACCTTGCTTGATGAATTGGAAATAAGCTTGGGAGAAGTCTATCGTAAAGTTGTATAGTCTTGGATACTTAACTTTAGGAATGTCCATGACTGTTTGTTCTATCTCCTCCATGGTAGACATTCTGAAAAGGGCATATTTTCTCTTAAGATACCAATTTTGGGATTTTTTCGGTGATCTTAAGAAAAGATTCATTTTTGTCCTGTTGTGGTTCCAATAGCAGAGTTTTGAAATAGTGACTAATTCCTTCTCAATATTTGCATGCTCCATTAGTTTATTACCTTTACCATTTTTTATTGAGGTAATACGATTTTGAAGTCTCTTGTGGTTTGATCTATGGAAGAATTTTGAATTTTTGTCTCTCTCCTTGAGCCACTGCACCCATAGGATTTCTTCATGCTTGTCCTTGGTATCAATTTGAGTTTGCAGGTC
This sequence comes from Picea glauca, assembly GCA_000966675.3. Classification (NCBI taxonomy): domain Eukaryota; kingdom Viridiplantae; phylum Streptophyta; class Pinopsida; order Pinales; family Pinaceae; genus Picea; species Picea glauca. The sequence goes on from JZKD02S2370453.1 coordinate 143,019, forward strand.
CATTTCTTCAGTGGCAAGTTGATCATCATTCCCTTCTTCTATTATTGATTTCTAAATCCATTCCATTTTTTCTTTGAGGTCTCTCTTCTCTTTTAAAATGTCTCTAAAAAATTCTTTATCCCATTTTTTATCCTAAGTTTGATATGTTTTAGTCACTATTGAAAGAGATACATGAGGATGCCCTAAATGTTTTAATTTTTTCTACCACTAGATCTCAATGTTCTCCATGAAAGATGGGTGATCTATCTAGAAGGTTTTAAAGCAAAAGGGTCAAAGCTTAGGGTTGTCAGAGACAATATTTTCCATATTAATAAGCCAGTGGTCTGAACCAAATCAAGGTAGGATTGAAGAGTCAATATGAAGACCAGTTAAGGGGGAGAGATTCAGAAATAGGAAACCTGCCTAGCCTGGAATCAATCTAGTTGTATTGTTTGTGTCTATTGTTCTAGGTGTGGACACCACTAGAAGAAGGTAGATGTAATAAGTTAAGAAGATGGATTAGATCTTTGAGATTCAATGAAGCTTGATTGAGACATTGAATGCCTCCTCATTTTTCACCGAGGGAGGTTATGATGTTGAAATTCCCCCCTATAATCTGGTGCTTATCTCCTATAAAAAAATTTAGAGCCTAAATGGAGTGGAGAAAAAGAATATTATTAATAGAATATCAGGGATCGTAAACATTGGTTATGACACCAAAATATATCGTTCTAAGGATATGTAAGTGGGAAGATAAGGTTCTCGCAGTAGATAAGTAAGTGGTCATGGTGATCTCAAAGGGGTTCCAAAGAATAGTTAATCCTCCTAACACTCCTTAGGTATCAATGTGAATAACTTGAGAATGCCTCCAATGTTTTGAAGCAAGTTTGACTAAGATATTTTTGTTGCATTTGGTTTCTTGAAGAAGGATCACAGTGGGATTTTCTTTTGTGATGATTTTCTTCATCATATATTGTTTAGTCTTATTGTTTATGCCTCATATCTTCTAGGAGAGAATATTCATGTAGAATAGTGGGGGTTAATGGGAAATTTGTCTTTCATCAACATTATCCTTCCTTTATTGTCTAGCATTTGTCCTATATATTGAAGTAGTTGTTTGTTACTTCACCTAACCCAATGTGTTTCGTCTTTAGCAATATTGGAAACATATTTGGAAGCATTTGTTTTTATCCCTAGAGAGTAAGAGGAGGATGGATTACCTTTTTGGTGGGTGTTTTGTTTTTATTTTCTTCTAACTAAAGCCTCTTGGAATAGTTGAATTCGTTGTTTTGGGATGGATCTTGGGTCCTATTGTCTCTAGGAAGTTGTGATACATTGGAGATCTAGCTCAATTAGCTCCATTTCCTCTCCATCTTTTGATTCTCCTTTTTCCTTGCCTTCATTTTTCATTTCTATGTTTGGATATTTTACTCCATCGCCTTATTCCCCCATTATTTTCCTTCATTTTACTTGTTCTTCCTTGTCTTCCTTCTTTCTTTGATCTATGGCTATGATTTTTTATTCTGTTGTGGTTGATGTTTTCTCTCTCTGGGGTTATTCCAATGTGGGTTCGATGGTTTCAAAGTTGTTTCTAGTTTGAATTTCTTTTTGGGTTGGAGGCACTGTCGGTTTCCTAGCATTGCATATTTTTTTCATCACTATTTCAAAACCCTCAACATAATTTGTTGGTTTGTTTCTTGAAGGAGGTAGTTCCATAGTTAGAGGGTAGTCCATGAATAAATTTCCACGTTCATGACATTTTTTGCATTGAAATGGGATATGCTCATAATCTATGGTCTAGATCCATTCAGAATCTTAGTATCTCAGGAATATGGATTCCGTGAGCACTTGAGAGACATTAAAATATGTTCATATTCTAGCAGAGGAGGTATAACACCTTTTTTTGGTTACCTCCGAGATTTTGACAAAGGATCCTAGGGAATTTCCAATACCCTTGTGAAAGAAAAGTTTTGAATCTTGATAAAAAAATCTTATAAGGTATCAAAATTGCTTGGACTCAGTGCATTCGGTTCATTCTCTAATTGGTGACCTCTATTTGAATATGTTTTTCCAAACAAAACCTCCAACTTGGTCCATACCTCATTCAGATTTGTGAATGATTGGACATGGAACTGTAAATCAAGATCCATAGACAATCAAAAGACACCAAAAGCCTCATCCAATATGTTAAAGTACTTGGATTTTTCCATAGCTAAATTTGGTTCAACTTATGTCCCCATAGTAACCTTGTAAAACCCCTTACTCCTTAGCACAAGTATGATCTTGGGTTTCCATTCAAAGTAATTGAATGGGGTAAGAATGACTAATGTAGATGGTTGCTCCATTCTCTTTGGGCTATTAAATATTTGAAAAACTTGCAATATGATGTTAGTTTTCATCACAAGCCACTCTAGTGATATGATACCATGTAGGATTTTAAGCACTGACCAATAGTTAGTTGCAAGAAAAAACTACACAAACAAAATTGGAAGAAAAAAAGAGAAGAAAGAATGGCATAACACTCGAAAAGACAAGATTGTTGAAGAACAAATTTGAATTTCACTTGTATATTGATTCTTGACATGAGTACAATATATAGACTCTCTAGGGACAAAAATAAATGTGCATGAGGTTGGGGTTCTTTGCGCATGCACTTGTTAGATTTAGTCAATTCTTAACTAATCAATATCATGGGTCAATACCACAAGTCACTAATTGTAAATGATAAGTTTGAATCCATTAACAATAAAGGAAACATGCACTTCCTAAGGAGATAAGTTATCCATACTCAAATGTGCATTAGTTTCCTAGTCA